>JZKD02S2352431.1:111492-121828 GCA_000966675.3 Picea glauca | reverse complement strand
TTATAATCATTTAGCACATTATCTGCATAAATAAGATCACTGAAAGAGAGGCAATCACAGAAACAATAGAGACACATAGATTATCTTGGGAAACCCTCACGGGGGAGAAAACCTAGCAAAAACTTCCTCAATATAGATGGACCAAAGACCGAACAAAAGATCCTCCTCTACTCCTTCACTAGGAAGAGTAGCGCACCACTTAACCAATAAATACTAATACATAGACCAAGATGCCTCCTTGACGTAATCCCCAGTTACAACAACTACTCCCTCAAGACTTGCACACTTCTTCATATTTGCAGAGCTAGTGTGGTGAGTGTGTTCAAATGAAACACCATCCTCACATATAAATACAAGTTGAGGTGGCGCTAGGGTTGTGACTCTTCTCTTGGTGGAGCCGATTTCTCCTAGAAGTGGCTAAAACCACTTTACAATTACTAGGGGCCAAACTTACAAATACCACCATACAAATACATGTTGACCAATCCACAAGAGGGGATTTGATTTTATACAATACCCGACTTGATCAATCCACAAAAGGGGATTTGATCTATACAATAATGACTCAAATATAAGTAGAATATTATTCAAAGTTACAATAATTCAAAAAAATTCATTAGGGGTAGGGGGAACCCCAAAATTATTGGCCCTAGAGAATCTATGTGAGGTGGTTATACCGGATATAATATTAATGCAAGAGACGATGTGCAATGGAATCAAGGCGGAGGAAATTTTCAGGACCTCACTAAAGGGATGACATTTATGTTCCATTGACACATATGGACAATCAAGAGGGTTGATTACTGCATGCAGTCCATAGGTTAAGGTGATAGAAACTTAAAATATTTCCCTCATGTATAATGGTGCATATTAAGGATAGATTGTTAGACTCCGAAGTCAAAATTTGCAATGTGTGTGGGCCATATATAAATTGCAACCTATATTGGGAAAATTTAAGCAATGTTAATTTTTTCAAGGATGGAGATATGATCCCGGGGGGCGATTTGAACTTCACTATGTCCTTAAAGGATATTTGGGATCAACATCCAAAACAAGATTCATTGGAGGGATACTTTGCTAGCTGGTTGGAAAAACAAAATCTATTAGATATGGAACCGAAGAAGCTATCACATACCTAGAGCAATGGCATAAAATGGATAGGGTTGGTGGAAAAAAGGATCGATCACTTCTTGATTTTCAAAGGTTTAATTGAGAACCGATGGTCGATGTCTTCAAGGTTTGTCATTAGGGGTTTTTCTGATCATATGCCAATTGTTTTTGAAGCTGTAAATTTAGGTCCTTTGAGAGGAGTTCCATTGTAATTCAACAATGACTAGCTCAAAGAGGAAGACTACTGCAAGTTGGTCAAGGAATCCTGGATTCATTTATCCGAAGAATTAGGTACGTAATTTATGCAACAATTTTTGGAGAATATTGGAAAAATGACGAAAGCAAATTCGATGTGGGAAAAAAAATATAGGAAAAAATAGAAGGAGGTTTTAGTTGAAGTGGAAATAAGGTTAGGAGGTCTTATGATAGATTGAGTAGTGGACTCTTTAACACGTGAATAAGAAAAAACTATAAAGGAGCTTTTAGTAAAAAATAAAGAGTGATCCCTGTGGATATCAGTGGCCACCCAACTATTCCAACTGGATCAAAACAATTTGTTGGCAATTTAATATTTTTAGCAGTTTTTTGGGTCCCAAACTTTCAGGACCATTTTGAGGGCCTAAACAATGTTTTTTCACGATCAAGAACTTAAATGATAAAAAAAGGCTCTCATTGAGCCTGTGAAATACATCTCCTCGTCAATACCTTTCCAACGAGCTATCGTGCGCCCCAAACATAGATTGTATGCCAAATTTATGCCCCCCGGAAGTTGATACAACAAACTACCCAAAACGAGGTCCACAAAACTATTGGCTTTTCAACTTCCGGGGATAGGGTTTTTCATTTTATTTATGTTAAAAGGGACTTTAGCCTCATTGTAACCACCATCTTCTTTCGAATGAGCATATTCGTCACATCTCTTCTCAAAGATAAGCTACCACCATTCTAGCGAGTCTTTTACTCTGTATTTCTACAGTTTTGTACATTTCACTCATTAATAGAAATTGTGTATTATTGTATATCTATGTTTATGGTTATATATATGATATATCTCTATTATATTATTGGATATATGATATATCTTTGTATATTTATTTATATATCCACTCTCATTTCATGTTGAAAATAATTCGGATCAACGAGTTGCTTAGAAACGAGGAATCGAAATGGAGACAAAAAGTAGAGCCATTCGAATACAAGAAGGATACAACAATACAATTTTTTTCCATAAGTTTACTATATTCCATAGAATGAAAAAATCAATATGGGAAATTAAAGACTTAAACGAACAAATGGTAACAAGTCACAATAAGATTGTTGAGGCTGTAAAATCTTTCTTTTCCATCCTTTCCAAGGAACTTGTGGGTTGTCCAATAGTTGAAATACTAAAGGTGGCATCTCTCTTTCCTTCCACCATTACAAATGAAATGAACATTTCTCTACAAGAATAGATAGTCGAAAAATAAATGTTTCAAGTCTTATCTTCTTTTCAAAAATGAAAAATCCTAGGCCCTGATGGGCTCATTGTTGAATGTTTTTATAGGATTCTACAACCTATTTAAAGGATATCTGCTAAAAGTGGTCAATGAATTGAAAAACATGGGCAAAGTATATAACTCTTTCAATTCCACTAACCTATCACTTATACCCAAATCTCAATCGCCCTCATCTTTTGAGGATTTTCGGCCCATTTCATGTTGTAATCTAATTTACTAACTCATCACTAAAATCATTTCCTGTAGATTGAAGGATATTTTCAGTGATTCCATTACGGAAGAATAATATGGATTCCTTTACAATCGAAAAATCCATGATCTCGTTTCCCTCACTCAAGAAGTCGTCCATTCTGTAAAAATGAAAAAGATTCCCTCATTTGTCATGAAACTTGACCTATATAAAGCCTATGACAAAGCTAATTGGGATTTCATAAGACTCTCTTTGATTCAAATTGGGATGAATTTAGAAATGTTAAACTGGATAATGGGATGTGTAGAAAATTCTTCCTTTGTCGTTTTGATAAATGGAGTTTCTTCTCCTTGCTTTCGATCCTCCCATGGTCTAAGACAAGGGTGTCCCCTGTCTCCATTATTGTTTCTACTCATTGCCTATGGGTTAAGTATTTTGATCAAAGAAGAGAGGTGAGATGGTTTTTAAAATGCATAAGGATAACCGATTCAAAAATTCTTTCCCATATTATTTTTGTTGATGACATTATCTTGTTTGGTGCAGGAACTCTTGAGGAATTTAAAGTTTTTAAAAACATTCTCGATCTTTTTTGTACTTCTAGAGGGATGCAAATAAATCAACACAAGTCTATTGTTCTAGTAAATGGGTTAAAGGAGAAAGAAGCATAGGAATTGAATGAATGATTTTTCTTCACACAATGACCACTAGAAGAAGGAATCAAGTATTTGGGTTTCCATCTAAAAACCAATGAGTATCTATTTAGTGATTGGTTATGGTTCTTTACTAAAATCCAAAAGAGAATTTATTTTTGGGCACATCTATGGTTATCACGAGGAGGAAGACTGGTCCTATTGAACTCAGTACTGAATAGTATACTTGTATTTTGGGCCTCAATAGCCAAAATACCAAAAGGCATCATTCATAAAATTAGGAAAATTTGTTTTCATTTTCTATGGGCTGGAAATGTAGAAAAGAAGAGTTATCATTTGGTTAGGTGGTCAAAGTTGGCTATGCCAAAGGTTCTGGGCAGATGGGGCATAAAAAATTTGATATGGTTTAGTAAAGCGTTAGCAACAAAGAGTATGTGTAGCTTCATCCACAATGATATATTGTGGGGCATAGTTCAATCTGCAAAATACTTACAGGGTGTTGTGGGGCAGGCAAAGTTTTTTCTTCAAAATACTTACAGGGGAGGAATAAAATTGATTAGATAAGGAAGCCAAGAAAGAACACTCAAAATTTTTCGATAGTGTGGAAAGCTCTTGTTGAGGAATTTCCATTAGTGGGAAATTACTTGACTTGGAGTGTTGGAAATGGTAAACAAGTAAGAATAGGGGAAGATTTGTGGTTAGGAAATGGAAATGCTTTCAAGTTCCCATTTTCTATGTTAAACATGTTTCATAATCAAGGGGTTTTCTCGTTAAAGGACTCCTCAATAGAGGGCATGGGAAGGAAAGGAAGAATCAAATGGAAGAGTGTTGAAATGATGGAGCTGGAAGGTGTCAAGGTGGAAATATGAAAAACTTATGTTGCAGTTCTTAGATCAAATTTTATTCTTCTTAATGAAGAGGTAGAGCACTCTCTCTTATGGCCAGGGGATGATAAATGTGGAATCTTCTCTACAAAGTTAGAGTACAAGGTGTTAGCAGAGGAAGTGTTTGAAGGGGAGGTAATTTGGTGGTGGAAGTTCATTTGGGACCAGATGGTTCTGATCAAATGCAAAATTCTTCCCAATCGATGCTCTCTTTGTAATTTCAATGATGATATGGTACAACACTCTTTTATCAAATTCCCATATGCACAGTTGGTATGAGACTCCATTGAAAAATAAATAAATTTACGTGGTATGCATCCAAGAGATATGTTATCAGCATGGGTAAAAAGGTGGAAAGAAAAATCAAAGATCAAAATTTACATCTCTACCGCCTCTTTCTTTGTTCATTTTCTCTGGTGGGCACACAATAGTGTCATTTTACAAAATAGAGTCATTTGTGTAGAGGTGGTGGCTGGATTGGTCATCAATCTAGTGGGTGAACACAAACCAATTCAAAAAGTGAAGAAACCCATAATTCCAATTATGCAATCGATTCTAGAAGGGGTGCCTTGGGGGTTTTTCAACGGGGCCTGTTAGGGACACCCTACAAAATGTGGAGTTGGGGAAAAGTTATATATCAATAAAAATCATCATTACATAATTTGATACGCTCACGGACTTGGCACAAACAACAAAGCAGAGTTTTTGACTCTTTGGGCTCTGTTGTTTCAGGCAGATTACTTACAAATACAAAAAATTCGAGTTTTTGGTGACTCCCGAGTGGTAATAGATTGGATAAATGGTTCAACATGTTGGCAGGTCAAAATACTTTGCCCTCTAATGTGTCAAATAAGAGACTTCACAAACATGGACTATTTGAATTGTAAGTATATTTTGCGCAAATTAAATGGAGAGGCTGAATTGTTATCCAAGGAGGCGTTGGAGATGGACAATGGGGATTTTTTTATGCAAGAGTTTCATGATGATCATTTTATCAACGAGTTTAATATCATATTATAAGAACGTCTTATGTAATATGTTTTTTGAGTTTTTGAAATATCAGTGATGAATACTGTTAAGAAAAGAGGAAGGTATGGAAAGGAATACCTGGAAAGTGAATTTTGTAAGATAGTTAATGAACTGTAATGAGTGCAAATATAATGGACAGTTTAGCTATAACACTGAATGCTAATATGTACATCTATTTTTCATGAAATATAATTTTTTTCATTCTTTGAATATTTATATATATAAATATATATAAATGATGATGATGATGATGATGATGGTTAACATCCATTGAGACCAAAATTGGTCTACGTACCTTAAGAAAAGCAAGAGATTACTTGGATTTCTTTCAAATGTTATCTCGATGCTTGAAAAGCATTAAGAGAAACGTTCCAAGATCACTAAATTTTTGATGAATTAGAAGGTTAGGAAGGTTATTATTGTGACAAATATTTGGAAATTGGGATCTAATTTGGGTATACATAGGGCATTCTAAGAGAAAGTGCTTTTCATCTTCAACCCTCTTGGTGTCATTATGAAATTATGAAATCAACAATCTATACATTAAGTTTTTTTACGATCATTATTTAAACATTAACATATTAAAATTATTATTATAAAAACTTCCCAAGCACAATGTCAACATTATCATTGTTTCTATCTTGCATGTAATCCCCTCATGTGTCCTTGTGTGCAGTAGTAGACCTAGCCTTTAATTTCATGATTGTGTAGTACTAGTCCCATCCTGTAATTTCATAATTGTTGACATACACACTTGGCTCCTATTATCTAATTTGAATATATTTTAAATAATGCATTTCACATGTATGTAGCATTGGGTGGAATGTTTGAGTATATAAATTTGTATACTTCTCGTTAATTCCTATCATATTTGGGAATTGCTCAGAGTTTGATAGAACTAGACTATTTTGTTTGTAGAGTGCTACAAATAGTTTTTTTTTTAACTCTATTTTTCATGTATATCCATCACACGATGATGAATGAAAGCCATCAATTAATGCTCACAATTTCCATTTAGAATAAGATTTATATGATTAAACTACAAGATTTCTTCCTCATGAAATAAAGTGCAAAACTAGTTGAGCAAGTGAAATTGTGAAAGAACTCATTCTGCAAATTAGGAAGCAACTAACACAGACATTCATAGTTGGATATTAACAATAACATCAAATATAATTTTAGTAAAATTTGAACAAATTGTTAAGAAATTGAAGAAGTATGGTTCATAATTACAAGTAATTGTTTAGTAGATTGACAAAATGTTTGAGAATGTATTTTTATTGATATATTAGTTGTTTATGTCCACATTCACACTTACAATTGATATGACATATTGACATAAATTAATTAAATGCAATAGTTTTTTAAAATAATAAGTTGTAATAAAAATAAATAAATTGCATATAAATAATAATAGCAAACAACGCACAAAATGAATCAATTCAATACAATTAGCCTAAATCTATCTTAGCTCTAAACTTATGATGAGAGGGATCAAATCATTCCAATACACATTTATTTGAAAGTGTTAAACTTGAGGGAAGGTTTTCACTTCAAGGGATTTGATCCTTTCGCTTATAAATCTTAATCTAAGATAGATTTACGTTGTTAATAAATTTTCACCAATCTACACGAGTTAAACAACATATCAACATTATAGTCTTGAAAATGACAAAATTATGTAAATTGGGTGTATTGAATTCTCACCAATGAGCACAATTCAACCATCTTAGAAAAATATATAATTAAGACTTTTCTAGAGTTGGGAAATTGTGATACACTCACTCTATAATATTTGAAATATTTTGTAGCATGTAAACATAAATATTCCCCTCACCTAAAATTTCTATTTATATTAAAAGTTATACTGTATATAAATCACCAAGTATATCCATACTAGACAATCATGTACAAATTTTCATGGTCTATTTAAGTACACTTGTCATAGTCAATTCTGAGTTTTGGCTCTAAAGATGTCCTCCATCCTTTGAGAGACATTGATCTAATCCTTCATGAATAAAAAAAATGCAATAAATAATTTAATACCTGTCCTTTGAGAGACATTGATCTAATTTTTCATTAATTAAAAAAATGCAATAAATAACTCAATACCCTGTCAGGAATGAAAATAAAATGAGCATTTAATAATCCTTTAACATGATAAAAAACTTCAATACTCTAACATTGAAGTAAGATGCATGCTTATTGATGTAATTGGAAGACTAGTTTACGTCTTTGTAATATTTCTTATGAACAAACGAAGAACAACAAGGGTTACATAGGCTCTAAAGAAAGTTAGCACCCTAGATGGACTACAAACCATAATGGAAATAACTTAAAAAGATAAATCTAGTATCAAATCAGTGTTTTACATAGTATATGAAATGATAAATTGAGTATTAGATCTTGATATACCATAAAACATTCTTAACCCCACGCTATAACAACAAGAACTTAGAAAAAAGAGATCAAAGTATCAAATTAGGGTTTTACATAGTATATGAAACAATAAAATGAGTATTAGATCTTAATATAATGCAAAGAGAGACACACCCATAAAATTAAATAAAAACAAGAAAAAAATGGATTAAGCATGGAACCCAATTTTCTATCAGTAGTGAGCACTTACTGAAGGAAAACTAGGCACAACACTTCACCTACTTTTGTTCTCTCCATAGTGCTTGATAAAACTAATAAAAGGAAATCTAGCTACAAATATTACTTCTAAAATACTATTGAATATACCATAATATGTCCAATATTAAAGAAATTAATTTAATATCAAAAATTAGTCCAACCTAAAAAATGTTATGACCCAAAGGGGGAATATATAGGGTTAAATGTGTATGATATGACCCCAAGGGGGGGAATATACGGGGTTAACTGTACATATAATGTGTAAATATATATGTAATAGGGTCAACCTAATAGTAAATGGGCCTCATGTGTGGGTGTCAATATGTATATATAGAGATAATGTATTCATTATTGGAAACATGTGAATTGTGATGTATAAATGTATTTGGTTATATGGAGGAGGTTCTCCTATTGTTTAAAGAGTTTTTTTATGACCCAAAGGGGGAATATATAGGGTTAAATGCATATTATATGACCCTAATATCCCCCTTTGGTTCATAACAAAAAAAATCCTAAAATTTCACATTTTAACTATATTTTACCTTAAAAAAAATATCCATGGATTTGTTTTTCAACACAACCCTTAGCAATGGCGAAAATGTGTCCCCTTTCCTTGAAAATATAAGAATATGATTTCAAATTTCTCTTTTCCCCTTGAAAATAGGTGAATATGATTCATCATCCAATATATTGTTTGGCTATTTATATCTGAAAATAGTATTAGGGTTTTGAGATAAGGATAAATATAATATATTTAAATAATATAAAATATTTTACCACCTTAAAAAATTACTCTAAATTTTTTCCTTTTGGTTATAATTCTCCCCTAAAAAATGCCCTGTGTTGAACATCCTTGCTTATGACCAATTTTAATAATTCTCTCAAGGCTACACATTAACATAATTATTTGTCCCATTCCCAATATTGGCTTTGAATTTGGTAAAATGATTTGTCACATGTACATGTTTTTTCACTCTGAATATTTGATTTCATATCTTCTTCTTTATGATGCTCCTTTCTCACAATTTTTTTCAAGTCCATCTTCTTTCTATTAATTGGATGCTTGGTTCTTTTTTCCCATCAAAGAGTTTTTTTAGTTTGGACCGAGGTAGCTAGTGGATTTGTTTCAATAGTGGTGTCCCTCATGCTTCGACATGTACCATAGGACTGCCATGGTTAATGTTCTTGTAAGGGGGAGTATTTTTTTAGACTATGAATATTCAACTTCAAACGTTCTTCTTTGTAATGTTCCCTTCTCACAAGTTTCATCAAGTTTGTTTCCTTATCCTTAATCAAATGCATTGTTTTTTGTCCTTACAATGTCATTTTGGTTTGCGTTGAGGTAAATGGGGGATCTATTTCAAGCGTGACATCATTCAGTTCATGGCATGTAGCAATGGGACTATTGTTGTTGTTATTGTTAATGTTAGGGGAATGGTTCAAACTTTGCATCATCAATGCTTGGTCTGAACTACATCAAGTGGAATACAATTGAAGTAGCATTGTAACAAAAACATTATGCGCAAATTCATGTGCCTCAGTATACCAAATATATATTTTCACTAAGGAAGATGCATAGCTATTGGATTGTGAAACCTGCCATTTCTATTGTTCCTTTTTTACACGAGGCTATGCTATTAACATCAAATTGTCTCCAATCAAGAGCATAATGTTTACGTTTTTCAATTTCTCGAATGTAATGTTTCTACACACATACCATTGTGTTGACGGGCGAAAACGACCGTCCGTCAATTAAGAGAGTGGAACCGGTCCGGGGTTGTCTAATAACCCAAGCCGTTTGGAATGGACCACCCTGACGAGTTTAACGGCTCCGTTGGCCGCCCTAAGGTCTCGTATGGAAACCAAAGAGAAATGATTTGAGCTAAGAAATCTAAAGGAAAACTAGAAACTTAATAAAACAAAGACAAAGAACTAAACTAATAATGGAAACTAGAAACTAATAAAGCAACATAAACTAACTACACTAATCTAACTAGAAATCACTAACTACTTATATATACAATATACTAACTATGATTATAATAACTCAAATCAACTACTTAATTTTCAKCTATGATCATTCTTTATTCACAAATATACAATATGGACAAATTACAGATTTGATTAAAACCTGTGAAACTAATGTGTTCGCTGCCCTGAGACAGCCAGGGGTCTCTTTTTTGATTTTTGTATTTATGAAAAAGAAATAAATCTAACTGAAATTAAACAATCTAATATATATTTCTGAAATTAAACAATATAATATAAATCTAACTAAAATATCATTTATATTATACTAATTAATCAAAGCAATAAACACCTAACTAATTGACCTGGAAA
>JZKD02S2352431.1:69089-88314 GCA_000966675.3 Picea glauca | reverse complement strand
ATATCTGATGCACCTTCAGAATCAGTTGATCTTTGTCGTTCAATCCCAGGGAAAATATTCAACTTCGTCCCCGGCAGCGGCGCCCAAAATGTTAGCGTCAGAAGTCACTCCTGGATTGCTTGCATGAGCAAAGCCTGACAAGCATCAGTTTAATGTCACGATTTGTTTTAAAGAGGTGATCAAATGGAGGAAAACTCTGAACAATATCGTTTCAACTCAGAAACCAGGCCAGGCATGCATGGACAAGTGAGGTCTTGATAAACTTCAAACAATGAGTTGCAATAAAGGGTGAGTAGGGGGAAGACTTGCATGAGAAGAGTGCGAAGGTCTATCATGAACATCAGGTTCGTAACAGACTGGAGAAGAAAGAATTCAAACGCAAGATCCTTTTAAATTCAAACATAGAAAACCAGAGAATACAATAATGTCACAACAAATCCTTTATCATAACATAACTGCAAAAATTCACGCGAATCATTCGATCATGAACTCTTTGGCATGAGATGAAACATAGATGGAAAAGGAGAATTGTTTGTCATAAAACAAGAAATCTCAAACACAAAGGCATAACCAGGAAACCAGAACGTTTGCTGAGAGTTTATAGTTAGGAGCTTAGCTCTACCATCGATAGATACAAAAATAGCGGAAATGCCTTCATATACTCAAACTAACAACAACAACAAAATCGAGACGTAGCATTAAAAGCTTTGCGTCTGCATGGCTTTTGACAATCTGCAGCTGCAATCTTTGAATGGTCGTGCAAATTATGGTGGACGCGATATATCTTCTGACAGTTTCATCGGCGAATCGACGTGCCTTTAATTCATTGCCGGACTTTCCCATTATGGTGGAGGTGATGTCTAACCACCACCAACTGCTTCAATAACTGCTTCGTCGAGATTGAGAATGGCCCGACCAACTCGGTGCCTTTAGGATGTGGAGGGCCTCCAGCGCTGCCACCTGGACTAATTGAATGGCTTGAAAGATGGGTATGGAGGCCAACGAGGAAGGTGGGGGCTTGACAATGGAGTGATGAGGTCACAACCGTAGGGGTGAAGTAAGAAGCGATGAGGTGTGAGAGAGGTGGCAGGGGATGACACATGGCAAAAGGATATAAGCAGAGTAGGCAGGAGAGTGGACGTGACAGACGTAATTCAGTGGGAGGCTGACGTGGAGGGAAAGGGATACGTGGCAGGTGGTGAGTGGATTATGAGACGGGGAAAGGGTCACCTGGACAAAAGAGTGGAGGAGGACAGATGACACACGGCAGTGGGGGGAAGGTGGTTTTGGAGGATGTCATGACAGGAGAAGGGCCCACGTTGGCTAAACATAGAGCAGCTGAGAAGGACGGGATTGTCCAAGCGTCGTTGATCCGGGCGCATTGATATGGACCGTTGAAGAGATGCGCCCGTGATTCCAGACCCCCCCGCTTAAAGGTAGAAAGGCAGGGGGGGTCCGGAATTGCCTTTAATGCTATTGATCTGGGCACGCTGATTTGGACCATTTAAGAGATGTGCCCACGATTTTGGACCCCCCCCGCCCGCTTAAAGGTAGAAAGGCAGGGGGGGTTCAGAATTCTATATGCGCCGTTGATCCGGGCGCGCGAATTGCTATCGCTTGAACTTGCTCGTTACTTACCACGGGCACATTATCATCCAAAACTTAGGACAAGTGGGTTTTTAACCCATTCTTTTGCATTCTAACCCCCCTTACAAGAAATATCGTTAACAACCACAAACTATGGAACTTGGCTCTAAGGCTCAGTGGTTCCCAAAGCAATTCCAAATTTATCTAGAAGTTGATGTCTTCTGCTAATTAGAAGTTCTCTCAAATGGAGGTTTAAAGATGACCAAAAATTGTTGTCTAACAAAAGTTGTAAGTATTCCAATAAATGGAGGTTTAAGATGACCACAAATTGTTGTATAGTAGAAGCTATAAGTCTTCTACTAAATGGAGGTTTAAGGAAAAATACAACCAAATCATGTTGATGGTTCTGATTTTGGCTTGATTGTTCTTGCTTGATTGATAGGACTTCGAAACTTGAAGCCTGACTACCAATCATTGATATTATTCCCCCTTGTTAGGGACAAGATGAGAAGATGGAAATATTTCCACTGTAAGATTTGTCAATACTCGATAATGAATCTTCATTATGACTGATATATCTTATTTATTGTTGATGACCATTTGTAACATCCCCACTATAATCCCCAATTTAATTAATGCATAATGTAGATATAAATGTGGCTATGGCCAATCAATGTAATATGCAAATGTACTTTATGAATTGTAAATAAATATAATGTAATACCAGTTGCTGGGATATGGATAGATATGGGGGTTGAAATCCACAAGAGAGGGGGATGTATAGAGAGGGGTCCAAAGGGAAAATAATTTATGGGTATTAATTCAAACCCACTTTTTTGAATGTTCTTCTCATTTGGGGAAAACTTCTATTTTCTGGTTGAGTGTATGAGAGCCCATTCATTGAATACTTTTCATAGGGTGGGTGTGAGAGTCACATCCTATAGTTATTAGAGAGCATGGGGTTGAGGTACAATCAACATTGGGTAGAGTGAGCAATCAATTGTCTTGGGGAAAGAGAGGAAATTCGTATGGGTAGTAACATGCAATTTTTCACATTCCCATTTACATGAACAACAAGAGAAAACAGGGGAGAGAAGTTGGGGAGCTAGAAAAACAAGGTTGGGCGAATTTTGGAGCATATTGGAGTGTTTTTGGATAATTTTGGAGTTGGAAATTGAAGAGGTAGGTTGTCATGCTTGAAGAGTGAAATCCTGGGCGAGTAGCATTGTATCAACAAATGTTTGTGGTTGTTTTTGTTGGTGGTTTTCCTGACAATGAGTTCCCTTGAGTTCCCAGCAGAGAGATTCCTAGGTACCTGTTCCATAGAGGCCTTGATAAATGAACGGGATTCCAAATGGAATGAGAGCAGTGAAGATGTACATTATTTGGGTTGGGCAGGTCAAGAGGAAGAGAGATGGAGGAAATTCAGGATAGTTGTAGGAGAAAACCATTGGGTTGTGTGATATTGAGTTGTGAGGGGACTGTGAGAGGAACATTTGTTTTGTGGATTCCTAGCCCCAACTCGAGGGTGAATTGCTGTTGAGATTTGGAACAAAATGTCTATGGTTGGGTGGAATGTCCTTCCTAGTCAGCTGGTTGCACAAATTCTCTTTTAAAGATAAGTGTTTATTTATTTTGCTGAGTTATTTATGATTTCATGGCTATGAATTTACTATGTGAATGATAATGGTTTTATATGTTGTTATAGATGTTTTATCAGTTGCATTCATGCTGTTTTATAATATCATAATTGCATGTAATTATGGGTATTATAATATGGTTGTAAATGTGAATAAGTCGTAGCTAGTAAGCTACAGGATTTGATTAGCAAAATAAAATTTCATTTTTATTTATTTTTCCGCAAGTAATGTTCCCTGGTTGAGTTGGGGAATGTTACACCATTGCCAAGAAGTTATCCACCCATAATGGTTCTTTAATATTGTAGTTTTCTTGCATTTGGAACATCTATCTAAAGGATGATTATGATTTCCACAATGCTCACAAGGATGAAGATCAAAACACTGATCTTTCATGTTTCCAACTTGATGACAATGTTGGCATTTAGGAATCTACTCTTGAATGGGAGCAGGTGAATATGAACTTTCTTGAAGCAATATAGCACTTTGGAGCTTGATTGGTTTCATATAATGTAGAATATGAGAGGTAACTTCCTTTTCATATCTGATACCTATTATGTTCTTATTGTCTCTGATTTCTTCCAAAGGTCTGATGATTGGCTTGGAAAGAGAAAGCTGAACTTTCTCATGCACAACTTCATCTTCATTTGCACTTGTATCTAAAGTTGGTTTGCTGAGTTGATATTGCACTAGCACTTGATCTGGATCATCATCATCATCATCGAAAAGAGGTTTTTTCTTAACAATAACTAGTTTAGAATCTTGAATATTATTTCATTGAAGTTCATCATGAAGAAGTTGAGTATGATTTTGAAGCAATTCTACTTTGGCTTGTGAAACCTGCAAACAAGTTAGAACATATTGAAGAGTTTATTTCTCAATTATGACCATATTGTCGAAAATAGAGAGTATTAGAGTATTCAATAACTCTAATAGTTCATCAATTTGATCCATTTTAAACAGTGACTTAGACTTCAAAGGGTTTCTTAGCACTCCACCCTTTAACAATCATAATCTACAATGAAAAATAAACAAATGAGGGGTGTCGTCTTCTATAGAAAATGCACTTGTTTACAGTGTAATTCAATTTAGTTTCAAAAAAAGGTACAAGTAAACTTACAAAAAGAATATTTTCAAGTTTTTGGAGTTGAATTGATCTTCAGGATGTGCCATCGATGCTTTTATTCTGTTGGTTTCAACACCAAGCATGAAATTCTTGTTTGACTAGAAAACTTGAATAATTGTGGTAGGAACCAAAAAATCTTAAATCAAACCCAACATAGATATTCGACTTGCTAAAAGAAATAACTAAACTTGACTTAATTCAACTTCAAGAAGAGAGGTAAAAACTGTACAATAATCATTTTGATTTGATAATAACATTTATACAAGGGTATCCAAACTTAAAATGGCCCACTGTGAACAATAGAAAAATGATGGAAGGTAAATAAAGACACCATTAGTACTACGATTATAATTTAGTTGAAAATAACATTCATGGGTAATCCACAACATTGAAAAATGTTCTAATCTCTACCTGATCCTGGAAAGTGGTGGATGTTTGTCATTAACCACATTCCAATATATACTATGAAGGGAATGGATACTAGAGTGTTTTCCAAATTGCAGCATTTGTCTTCCACTGAAATACATTGTTCTTTAGACCATGCTTTTCTAGGTGTTCCACGTCAGCAAACAAGTACATATAAATGGACAAATCCTTCTCAAACAAATAGCTGAAGAAGAGATTCATTATTGATTTTCATGCCCATAACGGTTTAAATGTGGTGCACTTGCTGCATATAATGCTAAACTCGCAGTGGACTGCACTGGAAAAGGGATTATTTTTGTAGAAGGGAAAAGGGAAGAATTTGGAGATATGTATCCACTGATTTATCGTGGATGTGAATTTACCAATAATGTACTAGGATCACAGACTCTCCAACAACTTCTCATTTAGGTTTGTAATCCAATCGATGTGTTTTTTCTGAAAGAAATCCTAATCACCTCAACACATTCGCTTACACACCCTAGTATTATGGACACCCTAATTTGTTGAGCATTCTCAAGATCGTTGGGAAAAAAAACCATAGGGTAATTCAGTCCTAAGAACTAACCTCTCTTTGATACCACTATTAGGATGCACATGAATGTAGATAAATGTGGAATGCTTTTCATTAATATGATACACATATAAATACATGATGATGACCTTTGGATTCATCTTTCAAGAGGTTTCTTGTACTCCCGATGACAATTTCTATTCACTTGTCTATTCATATTATGTCTCAAGTGAATAATACAATAACCCTAATGAATTACATTTAGAATGGAAATAAAATAAAAAATCAACACTAAAATCAACTAGATATAAATCCACAACTCTATTATTTCCAATAAAATTGTTTGCATATCATTGCATATTTTATTACGATTAAAATAGATAGAAATTTATGATACATTTCAATATAGGTATAAAGGAAGAACTAATGCAAGCCATGGTGAGAACATGCATAAAACAATTCATGGCCAAAGGGAAAGGAATTCTATGCTCTACAACACAAGAAAAGGCATAGGCACATACCTTATCTTCTGAAGGAAAGAAAACCTTCATATCTGAGACCCCAAAAATAGTACAGAGCCACTAACTCGAATAGAAATATAAAAACCAAAATTGATTTGTGTTCAATCTAGGTGGACACAAATTAAATACCCTCGATAGGAGAGGATGGTGATTCCCAACAATTGTGGAGTCCATTTTGACAGCTCAAAAAAAGAAAGGAAAAAAACATTCTTAAAGACAAAAGGGATCATGATCTAGATTATATAGAGAATGAAATGAAAGGTAGGAATATCAATGGAAACAAACACAAAAATATTGTAGAGAGCAAAATAAAACAATGAGAACCAAATTCTATTAATAACCAAATAGTAAAACACTCTGAAATACAAAGCAATACAAACTAGATAGAATGGAGGTAGCTTATCTTTGAAGAGAGAGGTGTCGACTATGCTTATTCACAAGTTGGTAATTACAATAGGCCCAAATGGAATTTTAACATAAATTATTAAACCAGAAGAGGAATAAATCCTAAATATCCAAAATCCACACCTTAGGAGGTGAAGTGGCAAAACATAATGCGAGCCTTGAGGAGTCTAGTTAATACATCAACTTCTAGGGGCCACAACTTCTGCATACACACTTTATTTGGGGTACATAGTAGCCTGATGGATAGATATCGATGAGAAAAAAAATCATTTCAATGATGGGGGATGCTATGTCCACGCCAATCTATCGCAGGGACAAAAAAACATTTTTAGGGCCTAAAAAATGTGTAAGAAGTTGAGGACTTGAAAAATTAGAGAAAAAATGTCAAGATGGGGAGCCGTCCATTATGAGTCAGTGGAAGAAGCGAGAACTATCCACTGATATCCACCTATATCAATCATCTTCATTTAGTAAGAAATGGTTCCCATTGTCTTAAGTGCCTCCATCAGATGGGGAAACTTATGTTGAATCTAAATCATGGTAAGACACTTTCCTGGTGAAGAAGTTGTCCTACTTTAACAACCCAATAGAGTTGTATGCTATGCTAGAGGGTTCTCTTCATTATGGTGTCCATGATCCATTCCATTTTATCCTTCTCAATGCATTCATGATTAATTTATGTAGGGTGAAAATGCTTAGCCACCTGTGAGGTGTCCAATAGAGGTGGAAAATATGGTCGAAGCAGTTCCACATTACATACTATTTGTAAGCCAAGGAAAGGGGAAGTACTCAATTTAAAGAATTTTCACCCACAATCTTTGTGATGGTTTAAGGATCATATCTTAATGTAATGAGCTTCCTGTGGGGGTATGTGTGATGCTCTTTCTGCAAATGCAACCACACCTTATCACCAACCTAAAACTTGTGTGGAACTCGATGTTGGTTATGTCACTGCTTGTACTTAGCATTGGATTTCTACAAGATGTCGTGAACATGTTATTGGATGTGATGAATTTGATAAACAAAATTTGTTTCTCTATCTCCCTCGCTCTACGCATGGGGAGACTCTTCTTTTGTAGATGCAATGGGTAGAGTTACATCAATGGGGGCTAGTGGTTAGAACCCAAAGCACACCTAAAAATGGTTTTGTCCCATATAGTTTTTGGGGGATCTATCGTAGCTATGTCAAACATATGGAAGGATCTCATCCCATGCATGTGGATTCTTGGATTTGTACATGCACAAGATATGCACAATCATCCTGTTGAACACCTCTATTTTCCCATCTGTTTGGGGGTGGAAGGAAGTCGATTTGGTAAGATTGGTGTCCATTAGATACCATAAGATGTACTAGCAAGTACCTAGGAACTTACTATCCTTTTCTGAAATAATATTCTATGGTAGCCCAAAATGAACCAAACAAACTCAATGAATAGCTTAGCAGTGAATTGTGTTGTGACACTCTTCTTACGTGATGCCAAAATAGTCATCTTAGAGAACTGATCGACAACCACAAAGACACAATCTTACCATGCTTGGTGGAGGGAAAACTTGACATGTAATATATGGAGACTGAATCCTAGGGATTTTTTGGGATAGGTATATGAGTGTACAATGTTGAAATTTCTCCTACTCAACACCCAACAATCAACTCAAAACAAAATCACTTTATTTACTAAAATCACAACTGAGTATTCAAATAAACATGTAGTGGAAGCATAAATAAGGAAACCAAATCAAGCACACATAAACACCAATATTTTTGGGTAGATACCCTTGGAAAAACCATGGAGGGAAAAGCAATGATGAAAATAATTTTATTATGCTAATATCATGGCTCCCATAATATGGATAATGGCCCACTAAGAGAAATACATCTGTAGACTAACCTGACAAGGTCTGACCTGCTGTATGACCAATTATAGCACACTTTTAGAGGCATACATGATTCACCTTCTTGTAAATCACATATATGCGTGACTATCTACACTATGAACTATGCATCCGTATGAAAAAAATTGTATGAAAATCTTTGTACAATCCGATGCTCTCCTGTGGATACCTCATACTGAAACCCACACGCGTAAGCCTCTCTTCTCTGTTATCCTTGATTTGATCTCTAGATGTAATTCCTTCTCCACCTATACAATATCTCCTTGAATCAAAGTCCTTCTTGATCCGATGCTCTTTGTGTCGACTCTATCAACACAAATTCTATCAAGTATCTTTCTCCTTCACCCTAGCCTTGATTTTATAATCGTGAGTTATAATATATTTCTAATCTCACTTGATATTTAGAATTGCATGCTAAGATTGCGTGCATACTAACTTCTATCATTTTCTAAAATAATTCAATTAACTAATTACATAATTGATAAATAAAATAAATTTACTTGAATAATTCCTTTAATTAAAGTAAATCCAAGAGTAGAAGGCTTTGAACAATTTCCACACATATAGACACATAGACCTGTGAACAAATACCTATCCAATGCTACCACTAACATCAACACTCACTCTTAGCGAGGAAGGCATTCTGCACCACTCCAAGTCTGTCTCTGAAGAACACAAACTTCCTTTTCTCCAAAGGATTGGTTAGAATATATGCAACCTGATCATCTGTGGAAATACACCAAAGCTTCATTGCTCCCTTCTGGATCATATCCCGAATGAAGTAATATATGATATCAATATGCTTGAACCTATCATGGAATACTGGATTCTCAGAGAGTTTGATACAACTCTGATTATCGAAGTATATCATTGTAGGCTCCAACTCCCGACTAAATAAACATGTAAGCAATTTGCAAAGACAAATGGCTTCACAACTAGCCATACTCCCTGCCATATAGTCTACCTCTGCTAAACTGAGTGATATAGAAGTATTCTTCATACTGAACCAAGTAATCATTGTTGATCCTAAGATGAAGCATCACCTCGAGGTGCTCTTTCTATATACTGCACTACCTTCCCAATCTGAGTTTGTATATCCCTGCAAATCCACTCCATCTCCTCCAAGATATCTCAATACATACTCCATTGTACCTATCAAGTACCTGAGCACATGCTTTTCTATGATCCAATGTACCTTTCTTGGCTCCACCATGGATTGACTCAAGGTGTTCATAACAAAACAAGTATATGGCCTAGTGTTGACCAAATACAACAAGGACCCTATCAGTTGCATGTATATCCTGAGATCCAAAAACTCTTAATATGAAGTCATCACCTTCTTCAGATTGGTAATCATAGGTGTAGCCATCAGTTTACAGTCCTCCATCTTGAATCTCCTCAATATCTCTATTGCATACTTCCCTTGTCCAAAGAAGATCTCTCCCGATACTTGCCATACCTCTAAACCAAAGAAATAATGCATCAATCCAATGTCCTTCATCTCGAATTCACTAGCCAAATATTCTTTGCACCTTGCAATAAGCTCCTCTGCACCTATGAAAAATAAATCATCAATGTACATAACCAATATGAGAGGATCCTCTCCAACAAGTATGAAGTACAAGTTAGGATCCACCTCACTCTTGGTAAATCCCATACTCTGCAAGTATCAATCAATACTGGAATACCACGCCCTAGGTGCATGTTTGAGTCCATACAAGGCTTTATTAAGCCTACACACATGAGAATCCCTCCCATGTACTTCAAATCCTTGAGGTTTATCTATGTATACTTATTTCTCAATGATCTTGTTGAATAACATTGTTTTCATATCCATCTGGTGTATCCTTCACCTCATAATTGAAGAAATAGAAATAATGGCTTGAATAGAATCATACCTAGCGACTGGAGAAAATGTCTCCTCATAGTCCACTCCTTCTTTCTGGGAGAACCATCTCGCCACAAACCTCACCTTGAAATTCTCTATGCTACCATATGCAACATGCTTGATCTTGTAGAGCCACCTGGAACTCACAATCGACTTCCCCTTTGGTCTCGACACTATGTACCAAACATCATTCCTCATAATAGAGGTTTACTCCTCTACCATGGCATCCCACCACACCTGCTAATCTACGGATTCCTCAAAACTGGAAGGATCAACATCAATTATGCTAATCATAAGCGTCTTATAGTTTGGAAACTTCTTCGGAGGCCTGGGCTCCTTGACCACACTCCTAGGATCCTCACCAACATCCCTCAATGTCTGTACTAGCCACCTCAGTCTCCTGACAAGATTGGAAGGGGATAACTCCTCCTCCCCACATGAAGTTTGAACTATTGATTGTTACTCATCCTTCATAGCCTATTGCTCCTCCTCCTTCTTCACTGGCGATGACTCCTCAATACTCCTAGATGCTAAGTTCTTCTCGAAATTAACATCTCTACTCACAACTGTATTTCTCTACACTGGAATGTAGATCCTTTAAGCCTTTGAGGTCTCATTGTACATGATAAATATAACCTTATGTCCCGAAGGCTCCATCTTCATCCTCTTATCCATAGGAACATGGATGTAAACTGACAACCAAATATCCTCAAATGTCCTATCTATAGCTTCACCCCTGAGAATGCCTCCTTCAGAATCTTGTTCCCCAATATCCTATGAGGACTCCTATTATGCACATACACTGCTGTATTAAATGCCTCTTCCAATAGAAACATAAGAAACTCTTGGTCATTTATCATATCCCTAGAAGAACCGATGATGGACCGATTCTTTCTCTCTGCAACCTGTTGAACCCCTTTTTCGCTTCCCCCCTATTTATATTTTTCCGTTTCTTTTCTTACCTCTTTTATTCCCCTTCTATATTTCTCCTTTCCCCATCTCTTTTTTCCCTTCTTTTTCCCTTTCTTTGTTATGACAATATTACCATACTTAGTTTTTTTCACTATGTTTGTGGACTTTTAGACTTGTGGACCTTCAAAATTGTGTTACATTCCCTTTACCCATGTATCAGTCCATCCAACACTTAGAATATTTTTGCACCATGGACTTTTAGACTTTTGGACTCACATACCTACATGCTATACCTCCACTATCCCCACTATCCACCGAAAATATTTCAACACTGAGCCATTTCATACCTTCATACTTTCAGACTTGCAGACCTTTGGACTCGAGAACCTACCTTTTCATACTAGTCACTCACTCCAGCTCCATGCCATTACATGTCTCTTCCTTCACATTTTTTTATGTCACATTTAATGTTATCCTTACATACCCAACTACTAATTTATTGTTGAAGTGGTCATTAATTAATGATGTTTATACCGAGGCTAGTCATATTTGTTTTCAGTTAATGCTCCTGTAAAAATAAATCTAACTTAAAATCATTTTACTGTGCAAAGTAATATTACAAGAGAAGCTGGCCAGCTTCGCAAAGTCAGTCATGAGAAAGAAATAATTTTCTAGAGATACCTTAAACCTCTTTTCTAGGGAAGACCAAAACTATCATTGGTCCCATTCATATTGGTATTATTCAAATTTACTAGGTAAAGAGAACAACATGGTGTGGACCTTAGGGATATTTCTCATAGGATGCATTCTAGAGGTCTTTGAATGCAAGGATATTTTCAACTGGTGCATCGACAATTTTATTCAAAATACAAGGGTCATCATATTATAGAGTAGTTATCCTATTTCATTAGTGCCTTCAATATTTAGAGAGATGTTGAAATTACTAGAACTGAAACTAGTTTATAAAGGGGAGGAAGCCAAAAAATCCCTAAAAAGCAAAAACAACGGAATCAAACTTCTTCAAGAATATTTGCATGAACCTGCATCAATGCCTGGAGATATATCCAAAATTCAGGTAAGTTCTTTAAAAAATAATTATAAAGAAATTTCCTGGTTGTTTACTCAAATTGCTTGCCAAGACTCTATAGAAACCATTACTCAAAAAAGGAACCCTCCTAAGGGGAACCTGGAGAATCCCCATAAGTTAAAAGTCAAAAGAAAAAGGACTAATTCACAACAGGAGGTGGAATAAACACATGCTACAGAAAATGATTTGTTATTGGATAACATGGATTTAGATGTAGATATTGAAAATATTACTTTCCCAAATGTAGAAGTGTCAGCTAGAGAAAATGTACAACATGTTTCTGCACTTATGGTCCAGGAAGAAACATTTTCTGATGAAGAAACGTTCACTATACAAAATATATCTTTTAATAAGGAATCTAAGAAATTGGTTTTTTAGTGAAATTCAAAGAGTAAGAGCGGAAAGCTATGGTCCACCATTGACACTCAAGATATATTTCCTTCTAGATTATTATATATTCATAAAGTTACAGGGGATGCACTTGATGTTTCATTTGCACATATGGAGGAAGAGAATGCTCAGCTGAAATAAAAAATTAAAGAATTAGAGGAAACCCTCATGCCTCCACCTATTTTGGCTTCCCTCATTGCTATGATTCGTCCTGGAAAAGGTCTTCAAGAAACCCCAGAGAAAAATAGAAGAGTCAAGGGAATTTCGAGTTTAATCATTCCCACTCGACATTTAATTGAAGAGAATATTAAGAAAATAATTTCATTGATTTTAGAGATGTGGGATATGGAAAAAGGCTTTTTTTCTCTTGGTTTGAGAATTCATAATACCAGGGAATACTTGAATTCAGATTTGAAAAATGATGAAGGGTTTTACATAGATGAAGTTGTGATGTTTGCAATGAAAGTTTCGGCAATGAAAGAACATAAAACAAATAAAATATACCTTCTTCGAGCCGCACCAAATAATTAAAATCCTATTGGATGGAAATAATTAACATATTAAAAGAACTTCCAACTCAATTGGCTGATTTATCAAGAAGGAAGACTGAAGCATATTAAAAAATTGTTGATTTGGATATCGTTGGAACCACTGTTGAAGTCCCAGACCCTAAATATATTTGAAATTCAATGCTCATGACTCGACAATATTTCGAAGGACAAGTTGAGGAATTAGAAAGGGCATCAGCTGAGAAGTTTGATAATATGATTGAATTTACACATGATGATATTGACAACTGGCTTGTCGAGTACACCAATAAAAATGAAGATATTGAAAATGTATTACAAAATTTATCTTTTGATGTTAGACAAATCAAAAGGGAGTTGTTTAATTTTAAAATAAAACAAGAAGTAATCGTTACCCCATTAAGGGATTTTATTCAAGAATGGATGAACAACTCAATTGCCAAGATTTCTAAAATACCAACAGAAGCAGTTACAACCGGTAATGAAACCACAACAAGAAAGGGTATAAGAGAAATATTAGCAAGCAAATGAAAAGGGGAGATATACCATCATAGTAAGTCCATGTTGATCACATATTTTTTCCTTTATCTGTTTTCATCCAATTATTCTTCTTCTTTAACTAGAAAAGTATAACTGAATCCTGATAATACTCTGTTTGTCTTCTTTCCAGATTTTGTTGCTCGAAATCTACCCACTTTCTTCCTTCTATGTTATACTTTCTTATAAAAGTTTTCTTTATGGTCCATGGGAGCCCCAATCCCAGTCCTTTGGAAAAACTCCTTTAATTTCAAATCATTGTAACAAACATTATTATTTTTGAGAAATCCCAGAGAACTAATTCAAGATCAATTTTGAATATATTTTATAACTCTGAGTCTTGAGTATAAAGTATTTGAAATTGGTCTATCATAATCTTCTTTTGAGCTATATAAGAAGTACTCTATAAAAATTTTCTTAAGCGTATGGACCATCTTCTTTTATTTTAAATGTGATAAGAAATATTTATTTTAACTATAATGGATGTGAGGAAATTTTATTTATTTTATGTAATGTGTGATGTGTGAGATTCCCGGTCCACTTCTTAGGAATTCTCTTTTATAAATATTTTTTACTTTTCAATATTTTGGCATTTTTTTTAGCATTAAAGATTGGAATACCTTAAGTTCCTATATTATTATTGATTTGAAATTACAAAGAATATCATAAGCCAAAGAGGAGTACCACCTCTCTAAAAATGACTGAGGATTCATATCCTCGTGAGGTTGATGTTTCGGTCCTTGAAAGATTCAAATGTCAACATTTTTCGCAACCATACCAGGGACAAACTTGAAGAATTATATTTGGTTTTTCATCTTAAAATTATATGACGTTGCCTCAAGCTAACCATCCCCAATTAGAGATTGGATTGAATAAACAACAAATTATTATTCATCAGTTATATAACCTTGTAATAACAACTTCTTGAATGAGAGAAGAACTAGAAAGATCTTGGGAAACACTACTTCAAGAAGAAGAAAGAGAAATTCTTCGAAAGTAAAGAAGAGACGAAAGAAAAGATCGGAGAAATGAAAGACGAGCCCAAGTACAAAGCAGAAATTGAAACTGGATAAATACAAAGGACCAATAACTAGAAGAAAAAGCAAGCAGTTGTGTACCTCAGAAATTGAAAAGCATACTCTTGAAGAAAAGAAGGAACTTCCAGACATGGCTGAAAGAAAAGAAAGACACGAAGAAGCACATGAAGAAAGATGAGAAGAAAGGAATGAGGAAAGATGAGAAGAAAGGGGAGAGGAAAGGAGACATTAATAAAGGCGAATATTTAAAAATATAAGAAGGATAAGAGACTCCCCCCTCGACCTGTGAGGTGAACAACATGAGCTCCCTTTTCTTCCTAAAGAAACTTTGAAGACATCTTCTGGAGTTGGAACCATTGATGCTAAAAGACATGTTGATTTGTTTTTGGATGCTTGTGATTTCCATCTTGTTGAACATGATGACGTGATTATAAGGTTGTTTCTCCAAAATTTATTGGTCCAAGATTACGAATGGTACACCACATTTCCCACAAGAGCGATTGGCTCATTTGATGATCTTGAAGCTATGTTCCTGAATATGTTTGCTTCCCTAGTCATGTATCACACCCTTCTCACTAATTTCACCCAAATTGGTCTGAAGAAAAATGAGAGAATAAGAGATTTCAATCTCAGATTCAATAAAATATTGAACAAGATCCATGAAGATAAAAGTCCTAATGATACAATAATACTTGGTTTTTATAAAAATGCCATGAAACCCAACGTGAAGTTTGGTATTAGAACTTCCCAAATTGATACTTTGGATGAAGTAATGACCAAAGCTACGAAAATGGAGGAAATCATGATTGAAATAGGCGCTGACCCTGACATAATTCTTGGAAGAATACAAAGGCAGATGGATAATTTGAACATTACTGACCAAGGAGCATCCAATTTGAAGAATAATGAAGATCAAAAGCCACGACTTGGTGAAAATCAGGTACTCGGTGGATGATTTTTTAAAGGAACCGTTCTAGATGTGAAGACAGATCCTATCGCATCCCAGGAGATGAATCAAAGAATTGAGATTGCATAGATGAACATAACCATCAGATAAATGCAAAATGAAATAATAAGGTTAAGAAGGAATGAAGGATGTCAGTCCCAGAACAAACAAGGAACCGTCCTCAAGAACAAAGAACGAGGTTTGAAAATGATGATAATCAACAAAGACAGAGGGTCCCCAAACAACCAATTCCGAATGCGTTAGTACTTGATGAGCCATACAATGAACAAATAGTCGAACTTGAAAATGATTATTTTATAGAAGATTTTTTTGAAAACGTATAGACGAATGGATGTGAGACATCCATGTATATATTTGAAGAAGATGAAGAAGATCCCATCTCACATGAAAATGTTTTCTAAACAAGGGCACATGTAAATAAGGCTAAGAATAAGTAGAATTCTGAAAAATATAAAGAAAAAGATAGTGATAAAAATAAAACAACAACACAGAAGACAAAAGGAAACACAAGACACTCAATCCCCTTTAGATGATATATAATGTTGTTGATGATCTAAGCAAGTTGAGAATTACTCTGTCTTTCACAGAAGTAGTAAAAATTCCTCAACAGAGGGAAAACATTCTAAATTTGTTGGATGAACCAACTAGAAGAATGGAAGTAGTTATTGCAAACCTGAAATAGAGTAAGAATACATTAATAGTGAAGTTAAGAGGAAAAGTTCCACCCTTCTATATTTCAATAGAAAACCATGATGTTGCACTCCATAATTGTCTAATAGATACTAGCGTGAAAACAAATATCATGCCTTTGGTTGTAATGGAGGCACTCAACACGAGTTGCACCAAATACTATGAAACAAGATAAAGCATTCATGCAATTGATTCCAATTAGGTACCAGCTTATGGAGAGATTAAATACTTTTACACTTGGATTACTGTTGCTCCCCATATTATTACACTTTTCAATATTGTGGTGTGAATCTTCCTCTTGCATATGGAGTTGTCCTCGGAAGAGACCGGTATTCCATGATCGATGGCTATATAATGAATGATGGAAGTTGTATGATGTTACCTGATAAAGATGGAGCAATGATCAAAGTTCCTCGTGAACCTAGGATACCATTTTCTTTCAAAAAGAAGGATAACAAACTGATGGAAGGTTATATAGATGTTGGTATTGGAAACTATGCCATCCTGGATATGGAGCATATTGATGATATAAAAAGTGAAGATAATTACTTTGTAGTCTATTGGAGGATGTCATTCGATGGATCTTGTTCAATCTCAGGAAGCATAGTTGGGATTTTACTCAAAATCCTCGAGAAAGTAGTATACCCACATGCCATTAGAATTGAGTTCTCTTGTACAAATAATGAAGAAGAATATGAAGCATTAATTCAAGGAATGATTCTGGCACTGGAGATGAATATTGAAAATTTGATTGTGATTGGGGATTCTAAATTGATAATAAATCAAGTCACTTAGAAATATAAGATTAAAAAATAAAGGATCAAATTATATTTCAAAAGAATAAATGAATTGATGGAGGTTTTTTGTTCTTTCAATATTTCTTTTATTCCAAGCAATAAAAATCAGAAGGAAGATTCCTTACCATTGGCTGCTTCATTATCAAACCTAGATGACATCTGGAGTGAGAAATATTTTCAAGTAAAAGAGTGTTTCGACCCTTAGTACTAGATAACCAAGAATATATCCAAGTGTTTGAAAATGATGAAGAGCTAAAGGATTTTATAGCAAATGAAAATGAGGATGAAGACAATGAAATTGCCCCCGTTCCAAAGAATTGTG
Organism: Picea glauca; assembly: GCA_000966675.3. NCBI lineage: Eukaryota > Viridiplantae > Streptophyta > Pinopsida > Pinales > Pinaceae > Picea > Picea glauca. Next base: position 71,054 of record JZKD02S2352431.1, on the reverse strand, counting down.
TCCAATATGAATCTCTTTTTACAAGAGATGATCATGCCAAAAGTATCACAAAAGACGTATTAGTCTGAAAGGTTCAAGAAGCGAAGAAAGTCAATATTGGGATTGATAGTTCCCCAAATTACATAAAATTGGGAGTCAATTGTACATCTGAAGAAGCTGATCAATATATCTCCCTTTTCAAAGAATATTTTGATGTTTTTTTCTTGGAGTTATGATGATCTAAAGGCCTATGATAAAACAATATTTCAACATATTATTCCTTTAAGAGAAGGAGAAAAACCTATCAAGAAAAAAATAAGAATGATGAATCCCAAGTTAAAACCGTTGGTGAAGATCGAGTTGGAAAAATTGAAGAAAGAAGGAATAATATATCCCATAAAACATTCTGACTGGCTTTCAAATCTAATGGTTGTGAGGAAAAAGATCGGGGAGATTCAGATGTGTGTGGATTTTAGAGATCTCAATAAATCAAGTGTAAAAGATAATTATCCTCTTCCTAACATGGAATTCATTCTTCAACAGGTTATTGGATTTGCTTGTATGTCCATGTTAGATGGATTTTCTGGATACGATCAAGTTTTAGTTGTAGAGGAAGACATATCTATGACGACTTTCATAACACCTTGGGAGACATATGCGTATGCTCAGATGTTCTTTGGTTTGAAAAATGATGGAGCTACCTTCCAAAGGGATATGGACCACACATTCTAAGGCTTGATAGGAAAATTCATGGAGGACTACCAAGATGATCTAACAGTCCATTCAAACACAAGAAATGAGCACATCCATCATCTATGAAAAGTATTTGAAAGATGTATATTATATGGAGTTTCTTTGAATCCAAAGAAATGTTTTATTTTTGTAACTGAAGGCAAGTTATCGGGACATATTGTATGCAAAGAAGGAATTTATATTGACCCATAAAGGGTTATGGATATCAATGAACTCAACCCTCCATCATCTAAGAAAGGAGTTCAATCATTTTTTGGCAAAATCAATTTTGTGCGGAGATTTTTTCTTGATTATGCGAGCATAGTAAAACCGATTAATTTATTGTTGAAAAAGGATCAAAGGTTCAAATTGACTTCGTATACACAAGAAGTATTTAGTAACATCAAAAGGGAAATCACTACAACACCAATCCTCATTAGTCCGTATTTTCAAAGATATTTTATCATGTATTCATTTGCAACAGAAATTGTTGTGGCATCAGTTCTTACTCAAAGAAATGCTAAGGGTGAAGAGTTACCAATCATCTTTATGAGTAAGACCCTCCATGACTATGAATTAAGATACTTAGAATTGGAGAAGCAAGTCATGTCTCTCGAAAAAGTAGTGTGCACTTTCAAACTTATATTTTAAATTCTCATGGAATAGCATATGTTCCATCCTCTCTAGTGAGGATGCTTTTGAACCAACAATTAAGAGAAGGGAAATGGGAAAATATGATGGAAAAAATTCATGAATATGACATTGAAATTAATCCTATGAAAGCAGTTAAAGGGAAAGGATTGTGAACTATTATTGCAGATAACAATGCTCTGAATGGAGTAATTTCATTTTCAATTGGAAATCCTATATCGGATTCAGAGTGGTACAAAGACATTGTGTTTTATTTAAAGTCTGGACAATTTCCCATGAGCATGACTCCAAAGGAAATAAGGGCATTAAAGATGAAGTCAAATTAGTATGTGTTGAATGCTGAAATATTATTCAGAAAGAATTGTGATGGCATGTTATTGAGGTGCTGCAAGATACCAGACATATAAAATATGCAGAACAAAAATGAAATGCTAGAAATGACAGAATAACAGTAAAATATCCAGCATAATCTTCACAATACACAGAAAGATATACGAAATAGCAATAGAAATAGCACTTGAATCAGATAGCAATGTTCACAGGCCTCTTCGAGGGGGCAACCTCCAATCGAGCAACGCTCTGTTACAATAATATCCAAGCTAG
>JZKD02S2352431.1:44721-69039 GCA_000966675.3 Picea glauca | reverse complement strand
TAGGTCTTCTTACATCCGCCTTATTCTATTTTATTGAAAGGTCTTATTAATATTGACCTTTATTACATCCAAATACATTGATCTACCTATGTGCGGGTTAGGACCTTAACAGGTGCATTGATGAAAAGAGATCTCAAGAATTGATACAAGAATTTCATGAAGGCATATGTGGGGGACATTTTGCACCTACTGCTAAAGAACATAAAATAATAAGATTCGTATATTATTGTCCATCAAGTTTCAAGGACTCAAATGTGAGGGTAAGGATATGTATCCCTTGTCAACAATTTTCAGGAAAAATGAATAGATATGCAATGCATTTGCATCCCATATTAGTAGAACAACCATTCACACAATGGGGACTAGATGTCTTTGGACCGATAAATCCAAAATAAAGCAAGGGGAACACATATATTCTTACTGCTATGGACTACTTCACCAAATGGAAAGAAGCAATATCATTGAAAAATGATGAATCTGATGAATTGATTAAATTCCTCAAGGATAACATCTTGTCAATATTTGGTGTTCTAGAAAAACTCGTTACAAACAATGGCTCATTTTTCATTGGGTAAAAATTCACAAACGTTTGCGGAGAGTATGGAATCGTGATGGGACAATCATGGAACTATTATCCACAAGGGAATGGACTCATCGAGTCTACCAAAAGACACTCACTCAGATTCTAAAGAAAAATATTGATTGAAGTCAGAAAAATTGGCACTTTAAATTGCCAGATGCTTTATGGGCAAGTATAATGACTCCAAAAGATAGCACTGGGATGTATCCTTACATGTTGGTTTATGGAAAGGAAGAAAAAAATCCAATCATCCTTGAATTAAATGCTTTGATTTATGCAATCAACATGGAGGACGCTGAAGACATTCCCCCTTTGCAAAAGATATTAAATAAATTATTGAGATTAGAAGAATAAATAAGTGAAGTTGTGTGCAAAATATCACAAATGAAGTAGAATGTTAAAAAATACTTTGATCAAAGTGAAACGATCAAGAATTTTCAAAAGGGCAAATTGGTGTTTCTTTGGAATAAAGCGAAGGAAAAGCCGTCAATGCATACAAAATTTGAAGCACTATGGATCGAGCCTTGCCTCATTGAGAAAATCCTGGGTTTCAATTCATACATGCTTAAATATATAAAGGGAAATATGTTAATGTTTCATGTCAATGGGAAACACCTGAAAAGTTTCTTCGCTTGAGACTCTCTCTTCTCTTTGTACATAGATTTTTTCATTTTATTTTGTACATCCTCACTATTTCGACTTCATTTCCCAAAGGATAAAACATATGGTCATGAGATTTTGGATTCTTGACAACCTGTAGGGGGTTATCATCCCACATTTGGAGCCAGTTGTTGAACCCCTTTTGTGCTTCCCCCCTATTTCTATTTTTCCCATTTCTTTTCTTACCTCTTCTATTCCCCTTCTATATTTTCCCTTTCCCCATCTCTTTTTCCCCTTATTTTTCCCTTTATTTGTTATGAAAATATTACCATACTTCGTTGTTTTCACTATGTTTGCAGACTTTCAAACTTGTGGACCTTCGAACTTGTGTTACATTCCCTTTACCCATGTATTAGTTCATCCAACACATAGAATATTTTTGCACTATAGACTTTTGGACTTTGAGACTCACGGACCTACATGATATACCTCCACTCTCCCCACTATCTACCCGACATATTTCAACACTTAGCCATTTCATACATTTGAACTTTCAGACTCGCAGAACTTTGGACTCACAAACCTTCCTTTTCATACTAGTCGCTCACTCCGAATCTCTGCCATTACATGTCTCTTCCTTCACATTTTTCGATGTCACATTTAATATTATCCCTATGGACCCAACTACTAAATTTATTATTGAAGTGGTCATTAATTAATGATGCTTGTATCGAGGCTAGTCATATTTATTTTGAGTTAATGCTTCCGTAAAAATAAATCTAACATAATTTCATTTTACTGTGCAAAGTAATATTACAAGAGAATCTCGCCAGCTCTGCGAAGTCAGTCATGAGAAAGAAACAGTTCTATGGAGATAACTTAAACCTCTTTGCTAGAGAAGACCAGAACTATCATTAGTCCCACTCATATTGGTATTATTCAAATTTTCTAGGTAAAGAGAAGAACAAGGTGTGGAACTCAGGGATAGTTCTCGCAGGATGCATTCCAAAGGTCTTTGAATGCAAGGATATTTTCACCTGGTGCATCGATAAGTTTATTCAAAGCATAAGGGTCATCACATTATAGAGTAGTTATCCTATTTCATTAGTGCCTTCAATATTTAGAGAGATGTTGAAATTACCAGAGCCGAACTTGGTTTATAAAGGGGAGGAAGCCAAAAATTTCCTAAAAAGAAAAAACAATGAAATCTGCAAGAATATTTGTATGACCCCACATCAATACCTGAAGATATATCCATAATTTAGGTAAGTTCTTTAAAAAATCCTTATAAATAAATTACTTGGTTGTTTACTTGAATTGTTGTCCAAGACTCTACAAAACCATTCCCCGACTGACATTGTATATACTGCATTTCTTGGTTCACTAAAACATGATATCTAATTGGGCGAAGCTCATTTCAAATGAAATCACTGCACAATTGACCAATTTCAAGAATGAGAAAAAGTTTTATATGTAATCTTATTTGATATTTTCTATTACATACTGTCATACTTTTGAGGGTTTAAACATTTCTCGAAGAGTGAAAATAAAGGTGGACCCTCTGACGATGTGGTATCAAGCTTTATGGAGGTAGAGAGTCATCCATCATTTCTATGAGGTATATTGTGATTTTGTGTCTAAATTTAAGAATTTGTTATTTGGGGAAGACATTTCCTGACTATCATTGGAAGCATTGAATTTTCTAAAAGGAAAATAATTTCTTGAGAAAATGGAGGATTAATATATCATCAGGGTTTTCTGCTCTATCAAAAAGCCTATCTTTCATCCTTATTATATATATGATAAGTTTTTTATCATTGAGATAGCTAGACAATATAAATTCTGGTTCCATACTTTCTCTAAGAAAAGAAAAAAAATAGTTTATACCTCTCTCATGGAAAGTTGGTGAATATTATTCTTCAAGGGATTTCCAAAATAAATGAATATGATACTTATTTTGATCATTCCAACTTATATTCGCAGAGTAAATCAAGGGTTTGTACCCTAATCATATTTTTTATAATCATTTGATTTCAGTTGGGCTTAGCCCTGCACTTATAAATTCATTTGTAAGTGGAGAAGAGGAGAATGACATCCACAATCCGAATAATCAAGAAGCTGACAGAGACTCTGGAGATATAGAGATTGTTATAAGTACCACAAAGAACCATAAGGAAAGAGGTAAACTCTTAAGTGAGAAAAATTTCGAGTCACCAACTGTTTCTCGAAGAATTTCCCTAACAAAGACAAATCCTCAACGAGGGACATCCCACACAAGAAAAATGCAGAGTAATAACTTAAGAGATGATGAAGAAAGGAACCCTCCTAAGGGGAACCTAGAGAATCCCCATAAGTTAAAAGTTAAAAGGAAAAGGACTAATTCATAGCAGGAGGTGGAAGAAAGGAATGCTCGAGAAAATGATTTGTTACTGGATAACATGGATTTGGATGTATATGTTGAAAATATTACTTTCCCAGATGTAGAAGTTCCATCTAGAGAAAATGTACAACATTTTTCTTCACTTATGGTCTAGGATGAGAAATTTTCCGATGAAGAAACATTCGCTGTACAAAATACATCTTTTGATAAGGAATCTAAGAAATTGTTTTCTGAGAAAACTAGAAAGAGTAAGAGTGGAAAGATATGGTCTACCATTGACACTCGAGATATGTTTCCATGTAGATGATCATCTATTTATAAAGTTACAGGGGATGCACTTGATGTTTCAATTGCACACATGGAGGAAGATGTTGGCATGTTTACAGGAAGAGTGTGCTTTTCATTGATGGCAAGAACAACAACGACGATGATATGTTTACAGGAAAGAACAACATAAATGATGGCATGATTACAGGCAGAGTGTGCAATTACAACAAACAAGAAAGCAACAATGATAGCATTAGGAATGACGAGACCATGAGAAATTGATGTCTACTAGCTCAGGAGGATGAGCACATGGCACATAGTTGGAGTTTTTAGATATCCAGAGGTTATCATGAAGGCTGCAAGGAGCATGCGCACGATTCCTTAGAATTCGTAAGTTTGCAGAAGGAATCAAAGCTCAGGAGGAATAGCGTAGAGTTTCATGCAAAGCGAAAGTGTGCACTACGGCCGGTGCGCTAGGACCGAGGTTAACTTCATTTCCAAATCTCAGGGGAGATAGGGTTTTCAGAAACGCAGACGAGACCCAAAGTCATTAGTATTCGCAGAAGGATCAAAGGTCGAGGCCTTTGACACTTAGAAAATTTTCCAAGATCCCGCGGTAAATCTTGACCGTCCATCGAGAGAGGACACATGGCGAGAGATCAACATTTAGTTGACTTGCAGATCAGGAAATCAGAGATAGGAGAAGAGAATATTCACGAAGTCCGAACTCGTGATTTCATCACAGCCGTTAGATCACAGAGAGCTGTGGGCCATCGATCTGGAGCAAGTTTTGGAAAATTGGGATTTAGGAGAAGGGAGGTAAGTAGTCCTCCAACTCCGTGAAATGTGAAGTCACGATGAGATCTGAGTCATTGGATCTAGAGGACACGTGGAGGGAGATCAACATTTCACTGACTTGCAAATTGGGAAAGTCAAAGGTAGAGTTGTAGGAACTCGCGAGGTCCGAGTTCATGATTTGATCACAGCCGTTCGATCACAGAAGGCTATGGGCCGTTGATTTGGAGCAGGTTTCAGAAAAATAGAAGTCAGGGGAAGGGAGGTGAGTAGTCCTCCAACTTCGCAAAATGCGATGTCCTGATGCGATCTGGGTCGTCGGATCAAGAGGGTTCTGGATCGTTGATCTGGAACAACGAAGAATGAAGTCCAAGTTCTCAAAGAAGAGATATAGACCGTTGAAATATGGAATATTGTGGATCGTCGATTAGACAAGATTCGAAATGTGAAAGTTGTGAAGTCTTGATTCGTGAAGGAGAGATCTGTACCATCGGATCACAGGGGACTTTGGACCATTGATCTAACACAAGCGCAAGTTCAAGAATCAGAAGAAGGGATGTGCTCTAATCTCCAACATCGTGATTCACGAAGTCTCAAAGTACGAAGGAGAGATCTGGACCGTCGATTGAGGAATGTCATGGGCCATTGATCAGGCACAATGAAGTTCGAGAAACATGAAGTCCTAAAGTGCTTGGCCCCAGGTCACAGCCAACGGTCACATGGAGAGAGAATAGAGGAAGGAGCTAGCGTTGCTAGGCACCACCTTAAATTTTTGTGAGTTGGGAAAATCGAGGCAAATCGCAACTGAATATACGATGCACGAAGTCACGAAGTGCCTTTTGGATAGGTGTCTGATCACAACTCGTGGTCACATGAAAGGAAGGGTCTTAGCCAGGAAAGCTAGCGCCCACTATGAAGTTTTATCAGGAAGGGAAAAGGCGCCAAAGGGATGAACGCATGGAGGTTTTCGCTGTAACTGCCAAAATGGAGTGATCGTATCTACTGGAGAATTCAAAGAGCTTCAGGGTGAATGCCAGAGGAGCTGAAGAGTCTCAAGATAACTGCCAGCGGAATGAAGGCTCATCATAGAGAAATCGACAGATTGAAAAGTGTCGAAGACTATTACTACCAGTGAAGCCAAAAGAATCTCAGGCTAAATGACCATTCATGATGAACAGACTTGGCATAACTGCCAGTGAAGAGGAAGAGTTTCCAGGATGATCTGGTAGAGGACTCAGCATGAGAATTTCCATGCATAACAATGAAGAGAGTGGGTTTTCTTCGAATATCTTGCATGTGGGTAGAAAGAGATAGTGTGCATGATCTGAAGTGGAGATCAGAGGCAACATAGAGAATAAAATGCAGAAGAATAGTTGAATAGAGTGTTGTGGTGCACATAAGGAAAAAGGGCTGAGCGTATGTGCGGAAGAGAAGAAGGGAGGCATAGTGCATAGAATGGACATGACACACAAAGCATAAAATGAAGAAGAAAGAAATAGAAAAGATATGTATATATGAGAGAGGAAGAGAAATATGAGGTGAGCATGTAGAGACAGAGCAAAAGAATAGAAAGCATAAGAAGATGCGAGCAGGAAGACACTGATGCAGACATAGAAGAATAGTGCAGCAAAACAGTGATGAGACTGGTAAGCCATTGATAAATACTGTATCACTATAATGATTTTTAGTAACAAATATTTATATCTCAGGGTGGTAGGGTGGTTCTAGCAATGACTATTGTCCTTTGAGTTTCAAGTGGGTGCTTGACCACAGGGAGCTGTAGATTCCATCTGGTTGCAGCCAGAAAAACCAGGGTGGCAGGGTGGTGCAAGGGAGAACCATTGTTCTCTATGACACAGGTTGTTTCCTGTGTGATTGGAAGTTGGTTCTTCCATCCAGTTGGTGTTGGAACACTCAGGGAGTTGGTGCGTCCTTCTAGTGGGTGCTAGAGAAACCAGAGTGTTGGTGCTCTCAGCAAGTTGTAGCTTGCAAAACAGAGGTGGTAGCCTCACAATGAGTTGGTTCTCATAAGAATGATAATGTACAGAAAATAAAGATTATTTATCATATCAAGAAGAAGAGGTTTTCTCCCTTTATGGGTTTCCTCAGGAATATCAGTCTCTGTGTGCTTCATGTGTGATTGATGTTGAATACTCTATTGCTTACTTCCCTGCATTATTTTGATCATCATTGAGTGTTCTATAATGAGTTTAAAATGGTTATAATTGTTTAAGCACAATAACAATTGATTCACCCCCCCTTCTCAGTTGTCCAACAATTGGTAACAGAGCGAGTTCCCTTTACTTAAGGGTAGATCCTAGAGCTTAAACATGACTAGCCATGAAGGAAATTCAACCAACAAGGTCCCTCTGCTCAATGGAATAAACTTTGCCTTCTGGAAAGGTAGGATGAGAACCTACATAATGGCTTTAGGTGAAAATGTCTGGAATGTGGTAGAGAATGGTTACGTAAATCTAGTTGTACTAGCCTCTAAGGATGACAAGCTAGAATGCATATTCAATGATAAGGCTATGAATGCTATTCTGAGTGGGCTTGCAGAAGAAGAATTTGTAAAATTTATGCACTTAGAATTTGCCAAAGAAATGTGGGAAAAACTCATTAGCAATTATGAAGGTAATGAGAAGGTAATAGATGCCAAGCTTCAAACCTACAGATTATAGTTTGAAGAACTAAAGATGAAAGAGGATGAAACTGAAGATAAGTACAAATCCAAGGGATTTGATAAAAATAAAATTTTATGTGTAAACGATGATGACTCTTCAGGAGACATAGTTAGTGATTCTTCTTGTGAAGATAAGGTTAATGAATTTATGCTTATGGCCAAAGAGGATTATGATAATAAAATCACAGGAAGTGATGTTAATGATGAAGAAGCTGTGGTTGACTTGGAAGGAGAACTCATCAATGCCTTATAAGAGATTGAAAGACTCAGACTTAAGAAGAGAAAGAAAAAACAATTGCTGATACAGTTCGAGAAAGATAGTAAAAAACCTGATGAAGACTTTGCTATGATAAATGTGGAATTAGAAGAGGCAAAGAAAATTGAGGACATTCTGAAACATCAGTTATCAGAGAAGAAGACAAGATGTAAAGCCTTGGAAGAAGAGGTAGTAAAAACCATAAAAGAGATGGAGAAGTTTAAAGCATTGTATGTCCAAAATCTTCCAAGCATAAAAGCCTCAACAGAACTAAACGACATTCTGAGAAAACAAAGATCTCCTTTGTTGAATAATGGTTTAGGTTATGTAAGTGGTTCAAACATCAACCAGAAAGCAAAGATCCAGTAAAGGTGATCAAGTTCCAAGTCAACAGACAATCAGAACATGTGAGTACTCTGTCACCAAAAGCTAATAAAGACAAGGTGATCCCTGATAAAGAACAAAGATATCAAAATATGGAGAAACAAATTCCAATAAGAAGGCCATCCTTCAGGTACCAAAATTTATTCCATGGTTATTGTTTTTACTGCTCTAATTTTGGTCATAATATTTCCAATTGTCAAATTAAGTTTAGAAACATGCAACTGAGGTGGTCAAGAAATAAACAGTCTTTACTACATAGAACTAAACAACCAATGAGTAGACAACATTGCACCAATCACTTTGACCTATTGAACGATGAGATCGAATGATATAACTGTCATAGCTTCGACCACAAAGCTACAAACTTCCATCTCATGAATTACAAAGCAGATCCAAGGATAAAGCTCTTAGCTAGAAATGCTAGCACATGGAAAAAGAAAGATTGTGAAAAATGTGGTCTAGTACTTTCAGCTCAAAAACAAAAGGACTCTTGGAATATATACAATGGATGTTCCAAGCACATGACTGGAGACAAGGATAAGCTTCCGTCAATAAGTAAAAGAAAAATAGGAAATGTGACCTTTGGAAATGATGAACCAGGTAAAATCAAGGGTAAAGGGATGGTGAGTTTGAGTAATGGCAAAGGAGATTCCCAGGATGTTCTGCTTGTATATGGTCTAAAACATAATTTGTTCAGTGTAAGTCAAATGTGTGACATAGGTTGTGAAGAGGTTCTCACCTCCAAATATTGTACGGTAAAGAATGTAAACTTAGGAAAAGTGGTGGCTAAAGGCATAATGACAGATAATAATGCATGTGTGCTGAAAGAAGATAGAGAAGAGTGTCATCTAAGAAAACATGATGAAAGTTGGTTATGGCATAGGAGATTTGGACATCTAAATTGTGACCACTTAATCAAGATCAAAAATCTTGAGGCAGTAAAAGATCTTTCAAAATTATCAAAGCCACAAGATTATGTGCGTAAACCCTACCAAGAAGGAAAGATAACCAGGACACGACTTAAATCCAAAGACCTCTACGTCAACAAAGAAACCACTCCAATTCGTCCATATGGATTTATGTGGACCATCAAGACAGGAAGGCACATGGAAATAAAACTACTTCATGCTGATCCTTTATGATTACTCCAGACTCACTTGGGTTGCTTGTCTCAAAGGAAAAACTAAATCATTTGAGAAATTTAAAATATTTAAAGTTTTAATTGAGAATCAAACACGCAACAGGTTAAAGGCAGTAAGATCAAACATAGGAGGAGAATTTATTTCAAGTGATTTCAAGGAATTCTGTGATAAACATGGGATCAAGAGAGAATACACAATCCCAAGAACTCCACAACAAAATGGAGTAGTTGAGAGGCAAAACATAACAGTTCAACAAATGGCCAGGTCAATGATGAATGAAAATAACATTGGTCAAACTTACTGGGTAGAAGAAATACACACAACATTCCATATTCTTAACAAAGCCCACCTCAGACCACATAGTGACAAGACACCTTATGAACTGTGGTATGAAAGACCTGCTTCAATCAAACACTTCAAATTCTTTAGGAGTAAGTGCTATATAAAGAATAATAATGAAAACCTTGACAAGTATGATGACAAGGCTGATGAAGGCATCTTCTTAGGATATGCTACCAATAGTAAAGGATATAGATGATTTAATAAAATATTGCATAAATTAGTTGATTGCATTGATTTAAAGGTTGATGAAGGAATCCCAGTTAGAGAGGAGAGAAATATTGAGTCTACTACAAAGGACACAACTGAAACTGAAGATGAACAGGTCCAAGAATTAGAAGAAGAAGACTCTGAGTCAGATGAAGATACAAATACTCAGGCAGACTCAAATAAGAAGACAGAAACAAAACCACCTCTTAGAATTGTTAGAAAGGGTCATCTCGAAAATCAGATAATTGGTGATATGAATAAAGGAGTTCAGACAAGAAGGAAATTGATTAATGTCTCAGAACAATATCAGATTTCCTTTCTGTCTTTGCTTGAACCTAAATAATTTAATGAAGCCAACGAAGATGACCATTGGGTTAAAGCCATGAATGATGAACTTGACCAGATTGAGAAAACAAATACTAGGGAGATGGTTCCTAGACCTAAAGGTAAAAATGTCATAGGTCCCAAATGGGTCTTTAAGAATAAACTCAAAGAGAAGGTTACAAACAGAGTGGTTTAGCTGAATTATATTCCTTCCTCAGACCAGGTAGCTAATATATTTACTAAACCTTTAGCCACAACACCATTTGAATATCTCCGTCAGAAGCTGGGTCTCATTCCTTTTCTCACTTAAAAGAGTCCATCCTGTCAAGGGGAGTATGTTTTGGTTGAATATCTGATACCTCCAAAAAACAATGCAATAGCTTAGGGGGAGCATGTTTACTTTGACATTGATGTCGAAGGGGAAGAAAAGGTGTGATCTGTCTGCTACAGTTGGAGCTATGAAGAATAGTGCAGCCTTTTAGGTTTGCCATCAATGCCAAAGGGGGAGATTGTTGGCATGTTTACAGGTAGAGTGTGCTTTCCATTGATAGCAATAACAACAACGACGATGGCATGTTTATAGGTAAGAACAACAACAACGATGGCATGATTACAGGTAGAGTATGCAATGATGGAAAATAGGAAAGCAACAATGATAGCATCGGGAATGGTGAGACCATGAGAAATTTCTGTCTACAAGCTCAGGAGGAGTTTCCAGATAGCTAGAGGTTATCATGAAGGCCTCAAGGAGAATGCAAAAAAATCATTAGAATCCATAAGTTTGCAGAAGGAATCAAAGCTTAGGAGGAATAGCACAGAGTTGCACGCAGAGCGCAAGTGTGCACCAGGACCGAGGTTAACTTCATTGCCAAAGCTCAAGAGAGATAGTGTTTTTAGAAACATAGACGAGACCCAAAGTCATCAGGACTCACATAAGGATCAAAGGTTGAGGCCTTCGACACTTAGAAATTCTTCCAAGATCACGCAGTAAATCCTGACCATCCATCGAGAGAGGACACGTGGCAAGAGATCAACATTTCCCTGACTCACAGATCAGGAATTCAGAGATAGGAGAAGTGAGAATTTGTGAAGTCTAATTTCCCGATTTCATCACAGTCGTTGGATCATAGAGGGCTATGGGCCGTCGATCTAGAGCAGTTTTCAAAAAATTAGGAGTCGGGAGAAGGTAGGTAAGTAGTCCTCCAACTCCGTGAAATGCGAAGTTGCGATGAGATCTGAGCCATTGGATCCAAAGGACACGTGGCGGGAGATCAAAATTTTGATGACTTGCAAATTGGGAAAGTCAAAGGCAGAGTTGCAGGAACTTGCGAGGTCCAAGTTCACAATTTGATCATAGCTGTTGGATCACAAAGGGCTGTGGGCCATTGATCTAGAGTGGGTTTTGGAAAATTGGAAGTTAGGAGAAGGGAGGTGAGCAGTCCTCCAACTTTGTGAAATGTGATATCTCGACGAGATCTAGGCCATCGGATCACATAGGGTTTTGTACCATTGATCTGGCATGACGAAGAACAAATTTAGAGTTCTCAAAGAAGAGATCTAGACTGTTGAAATACGAAAGTTCGTGGACCGTCAATTAGACAAGATCTGAAACATGAAATTTGTGAAGTCTTGATTAGCGAAGGAGAGATATGTACCATCAGATCACAGGGGACTTTAGACCATTGATCTAACACAAGCGCAAGTTCAGGAATCGAAACAAGGGATGTGCTCTAAGCTCCGACATCATGATTCAAGAAGTCTCGAAGTGCGAAGGAGAGATCTGGACCATCGATTGAGGAATTTCGTGGGCCGTTGATTAGCCATGACTAAGCTCGCGAGCTCGGGAAACGTGAAGTCCCAAAGTGCTTGGCCCCAGGTCACAACTAGCAGTCACATGGAGAGAGAATATAGGAAGGAGCTAGCGTTGCTAGGCTCCACCTCAGAGTTTCGCGAGTTGGTAAAATCGAGGAAACTCGTAGCTGAATATACGATGTGAAAAGTCACGAAGCACATTTTGGATAGGCATCTGATCACATCTCATGGTCACATGAAAGGAAGGGGCTTAGCCAGAAAATCTAGCGCCCACTGTGAAGTTTTCTTAAGAAGGGAAAAGGCGCCAAAGGGATGAGCGCACAGAGGTTTTCGCTGTAACTTCCAGAATGGAGTGATCGTATCTGCCAGAGAATTCAAAGAGCTTCAGGGTGAACGCCATAGGATATGAAGAGTCTCAAGATAACTGCCAACGTAATGAAGGCTCATCATAGAGACAATCGACATATTGAAAAGTGTCGAAGATTGTTACTACCAGTGAAGCCAAAAGAATATCAGGATAAATGACCATTCATGATGAATAGATTTGGCATAACCACCAATGAAGATGAAGAGTTGCTAGAATGATCTGACAGAGGATTCGACATGAGAATTTGCATGAAGAACAGTGAAGAAAGTGGGTTTTCTTTGAATATCTTGCATGTGGGTATAAAGAGACAATGTGCATGATCTAAAGTGGAGATTAGAGGAACATAGCATAGGATGCAGAGGCAACACAGGGCATGAAAGGTAGAAGAGAAGCTGAACAGAGTGTTGTGGTGCATAGAAGGAAAAAGGGTTGAGCATATGTGTGGAAGAGCAGAAGGGAGGCGTAGCGCATATAATGGACATGGCACACAGAGCATAAAACATAGAAGAAAGAAATAGAATAGATATGTATATTTGAGAGAGGAAGAGAAATTTGAGGTGCACATGCAGAGATAGAGCAGAAGAACATAAAGTGCAAGAAGATACGAGCAGGAAGACACCGATGTAGGCAGAGTAGAGCAGTGCAACATAACAATGATGAGACTGGTAAGCCATCGATAAATACTATATCACTGTAATGAGTTTCAGTAACAAATATTTATATCTCAGGGTGGTAGGGTGGTGCTAGGGAGGACTATTGTCCTTTGAGTCTCAAGTGGGTGCTTGAACACAGGGAGTTGTAGCTTCCATCTGGTTGTAGCTAGAAAATCCTGGGTGGAAAGGTGGTGCAAGGGAGAACCATTGTTCTATGTGACACAGGTTGGTTCCTATGTGATTGGAAGTTGGTGCTTCCATCCAGTTGGTGCTTCCTTCTAGTGGGTTCTAGAGAAACCAGAGAGTTGGTTCTCTGAGCAAGTTGCAACTTGCAAAACAGAGGTGGTAGCCTCACAATGAGTTGGTGCTCATAAGAATGATAATGTACAGAAAATAAATATTACTTATCACATAAAGAAGAAGAGGTTTTCTCCCTCTATGGGTTTCCTCAGGAATATCAGTCTCTGTGTGCTTCATGTTGAATACTCTATTGCTTACTTCCCTGGATTATTGTGATCATCATTCAGTGTTATGTAATGAGTTTAAAATGGCTATAATTGTTTAAGCACAATAACAACTAATTCACCCCCCCTCCTCAGTTTTCCAAAAATTGGTATCAGAGCAAGTTCCCTTTACTTAAGGGTAGATCCTAGAGCTTAAACATGACTAGCCATGAAGGAACTTCAACCAACAAGGTCCCTCTGCTCAATGGAACAAACGTTGCCTTCTGGAAAGGTAGGATGAAAACCTACATAATGGCTTTAGGTGTAGATGTCTGGAATGTGGTAGAGACTGGTTATGTAAAGCCAGTTGTACTAGCCTCTAAGGATGACAAGCTAGAATTCATCTTCAACGCTAAGGCTATGAATTCTATTCTGAGTGGGCTTGCAAAAGAATAATTTGTAAAAGTTATGCACTTAGAATCTTTGAAAGAAATGTGGGACAAACTCATTAGCAATTATGAAGGTAATGAGAAGGTAATATATGCCAAGCTTCAAACCTACATATTATAGTTTGAACAGCTAAATATGTAAGAGGATGAAACTAAAGAGAAGTACAAATCCAAGGGATTTGATAAAAATAAAAGTTTATGTGTAAACAATGATGACTCTTCAGGAGACATAGTTAGTGACTCTTATTATGAAGATAATGTTAATGAATTTATGCTTATGTACAAAGAGGATTATGATAATAAAAGCACAGGAAGTGATGTTAATGATGAAGAAGCTATGGTTGATTTGGAAGGAGAATTGATCAGTGCCTTAGAATATATTGACAGACTCAGACTTAAGAAGAGAAAGCAAAAACAATTGCTGATACAGTTCGAGAAAGACAATAAACAAACTGATGAAGACTTTGCCTTGCTAAAACTAGAATTAGAAGAGGAAAAGAAAATCGAGGACATTTTGAAACATCAGTTATTAGAGAAGAAGACAAGATGTGAAGCCTTGGAAGAAGAGGTAGTAAAAACCAGAAAATAGATGGAGAAGTTTAAAGCATTGTATGTCCAAAATCTTCCAAGCATTAAAGCCTCAACATAACTAAATGACATTCTGAGCAAACAAAGATCTCCTTTTTTGAAGACTGGTTTAGGTTATGTAAGTGGTTCAAACAACAAACAACCAGAAAGCAAAGAGCTAGTAAAGATGATCAAGTTCCAAGTCAGCATACAATCAGACCATGTGAGTACTCTATCACCAAAATCTAATAAAGACAAGGTGATCCCTGATAAAAAACAAAGATATCAGAAGATGGAGCAACAAATTCCAAGAATAAGGCCATCCTTTAGGTACCAAAATTTCTTCCATGGTTACTATTTTTACTTCTCTAATTTTGGTCATAAGATTGCCAATTGTCAAATTAAGTTTAGAAACATGCAACTGAGGAGGTCAAGAAATAAATAGTCTTTGCTATATAAATAAACAAAAAATGAGTAGACAACGTTGCACCAATCACTTTGACCTATTGAACAATGATCACGAATGCTACAACTATCATAACTTCAGCCACAAAGATGCAAACTGCCATCTGAGAAATTAGAAAGCAGATCCAAGGATAAAGCTCTTAGCTAGAAATACCAGCACATGGAAAAAGAAAGATAGTGAAAAATGTGGTCTAGTACATTCAACTCAAAAACAAAAGGAATCCTGGAATATAGACCGTGGATGTTCCAAGCACATGGCTAGAGACAAGGATAATATTTTGTCTATAAGTAAAAGAAAAACAAGAAATGTGACCTTTGGAAATGATGAACCAGGTAAAATCATGGGTAAAGGGATGGTGAGTTTGAGTAATGGCAAAGGATATTCCCAGGATGTTCTGCTTGTAGATGGTATGAAACACAATTTGCTCAGTGTAATTCAAATGTGTGACAGAGGCTGTGAAGAGGTGCTCACTTCCAAAGATTGTAAGGTAAAGAATGTAAACTCAGGACAAGTGGTGGCTAAAGGCATAAGGACATATAATAATGCATGTGTGTTGAAAGAAGATAGAGAAGAGTGTCATCTAAGAAACCATGATGAAAGTTGGTTATGGCATAGGATATTTTGACATCTAAATTGTGACCACCTAATCAAGCTCAAAAATATTGAGGCAGTAAAAGATCTTTCAAAATTATCAAAGCCACAAGATTCTGTGTGTAAACCCTGCCAAGAAGGAAAGATAACCAGGACACGCCTTAAATACAAAGACCTCTACTTCAACAGAGAAACCACTCCAATTAGTCCATATGGATTTATGTGGACCATAAAGACAGGAAGGCACAGGGAAAGAAAACTACTTCATGCTGATCATTGATGATTACTCCAGACTCACTTGGGTTTCTTGTCTCAATGGAAAAACTGAAGCGTTTGAGAAATTTAAAATATTTAAAGTTTTAATTGAGAATCAAACAGGAAACAGGTTAAATACAGTAAGATCAGATAGAGGAGGAGAATTTATGTCAAGTGATTTCAAGTAATTCTATGATAAACATGGGATGAAGAGAGAATACACAATCCCAGGAACTCCACAACAAAATGGAGTAGTTGAGAGGCAAAACAAAATAGTTCAACAAATGGCCAGGTCAATGATGAATGAAAATAACATTGGTCAAACTTACTGGGTAGAAGCAATACACACAACAATCCATATTATTAACAAAGCCCACCTCAAACCATATAGTGACAAGACACCTTATGAACTATGGTATGAAAGACCTGCTTCAATCAAACACTTCAAAGTCTTTGGGAGTAAGTGCTACATAAAGAATAATAATGAAAACCTTGGAAAGTATGATGACAGGGATGATGAAGGCATCTTCTTGGGATATGCTACCAATAGTAACGGATATAGATGCTTTAATAAAATATTGCATAAATTAGTTGATTGCATTGATTTAAAGGTTGATGAGGGAATCCTGGTAAGAGAGGTGAGCAATATTGAGTCTACTACAAAGGACACAGCTGAAACTAAAGATGAACAGATCCAAGAATCATAAGGAGAAGAATCTGAGTCAGATGAAGATACAAATACTTAGGTAGAATCAAATACGCATACATAAACAAAACCACCTCTCATAATTGTTAGAAAGGATCATCCTAAAAATCAGATAATTGGTGATATGAATAAAGGAGTTCAGACAAGAAGGAAATTGATTAATGTCTCAGAACAATCTCAAATTTCCTTTCTATATTTTCTTGAACCTAAAGACTTTAATGCAACCAACGAAGATGACCATTGGGTTAAATCCATGAATGATGAACTTGAAGAAATTGAGAAAAACAATACTAGGGATATGGTTCCTAGACCTGAAGGTAAAAATGTCATAGGTCCAAAATGGGTCTTTAAGAATAAAATCAAAGAGCAGGTTACAAACAAAGTGGTTCAGCTGAATTATATTCCTTCCTTAGAACAAATAGCTGATATCTTTGCTAAACCTTTAGCCACGACACCATTTAAATATCTCCTTCAGAAGCTGGGTGTCATTCCTTCTCTCACTTAAAAGAGTCCATCCTGTCAGGGGGAGTATGTGTTGGTTGAATATTTGATACCTCCGAAAAGTACTACAATAGATCAGGGGGAGCATGTTTACTTTGACATTGACGTCAAAGGGGGAGAAAAGGTGTGGCCTATCTGCTATAGTTGGAGCTCTGAAGAATAGTGCAGCCTTTCAAGGTTAACATCAATGCCAAAGGGGGAGATTGTTGGCATGTTTACAGGAAGAGTGTGCTTGTCATTGATGGCAAGAACAAAAATGACGATGGCATGTTTACAATCAAGAACAACAACAAGGATGGCATGATTACAGGTAGACTGTGCAATGACGAAAAACATGAAAGCAACAATGATAGCATTGAGAATGATGAGACCATGATAAATTACTATCTACAAGCTCAAGAGGATGAGCACAGGGCACAAAGTTGGAGTTTCCAAATAGCCATAGGTTTTCATGAAGGCTGGAAGGAGCATGTGCATGAGTCCTTAGAATCCGTAAGTTTGCAGAAGGAATCAAATCTTAGGAGGAATAGCACAGAGTTTCACGCAGAGCACAAGTGTGCACCGGGATTGAGGTTAACTTCATTGCCAAAGCTCCGTAGAGATAGCGTTTTCAAAAATTTAGATGAGACCCAATGTCATCAGGACTCACAGAAGGATCAAACGTCGAGGCCTTTGAGACTTAGAAATTCTTCCAAGATCACACGATAAATCCTGATCATCCATCGAGAGAGGACATGTGGTGAGATATCAACATTTCACTGAATCGTAGATCGGGAAATAAGAGATAGGAGAAGCAATAATTTGCGAAGTTCGAGTTCACGATTTCATCACAGCCGTTGGATCATAGAGGGTTGTGGGTCATCGATCTGGAGTGGGTTTCAGAAAATCGGGAGTCGGGAGAAGGGAGGTAAGTAGTCCTCCAACTCTATGAAATGTGAAGTCGCGATGAGATCTGAGCCATTGGATACAAGGGACACATGGAAGGAGATCAACATTTCACTGACTCACAAATCGGGAAGGTAAAAGGAAGAGTTGTAGGAACTCGCGAGGTCCAAGTTCATGATTTGATCACAAAGGGTTGTGGGCCATTGATTTGGAGCGGGTTTCAGAAAATCGAAAGTCGAGAGAAGGGAGGTGAGTAGTCCTCCAACTTCACGAAACACGATGTCCAGATGAGATCTGGCCATCGAATGATAGAGGGTTCTAGACCATTGATCTGGATCGATGAAGAACAAAGTACAAGTTCTCAAAGAAGAGATCTAGACTATTGAAATACATAATATCATGGACCGTCGATTAGACAAGATTCTAAATGCGAAAGTTGTGAAGTCTTGATTCGTGAAGGAGAGATCTGTGTCGTCAGATCACAGGGGACTTTGGACCATTGATCTGACACAAGCACAAGTTTGGAAATTGGAAGAAGGGAGGTGCTCTAAGCTCCAACATCGCGAGTCGCAAGGTCTTGAAGTGATAAGGAGAGATATGGACTGTCGATTGAGGAATGCCGTGGGCCGTTGATCAGGCACAACGAAGTTCATGAGCTCATGAAAGGTGAAGTCCCAAAGTAATTGGTCGTAGGTCATAGCCAACGGTCATGTGGAGAGAGAATAGAGGAAGGAGCTAGCGTTGCTAGGCTCCACCTTGGAGTTTCGCAAGTTCATAAAATCGAGGCAACTCGCAGCTGAATATACAATGCATGAAGTCACGAAGCACCTTTTGGATAGGCATCTGATCATAGCTCATGGTCATGTGAAAGGAAGGGGCTTAGCCAAAAAAGATAGCACCCACTATGAAGTTTTCTCAGGAAGGGAAAAGGTGCCAAAGGGATGAGCGCATGGAGGTTTTAACTGTAACTGCCAGAATGGAGTGATCTGATCTGCCAGAGAATTCAAAGAGCTTCAGGGTGAACACCGGAGGAGCTGAAGAGTCTCGAGATAACTTCCAGTGGAATGAAGGCTCATCATAGAGACAATCGACAGATTGAAAAGTGTCGAAGACTGTTACTGCCAGTGAAGCCAAAGGAATCTCAGGATAAATGACCATTCATGATGAACAAACTTGGCATAACCGCTAGTGAAGACGAAGATTTTCCAGGATGATCTAGTAGAGGACTCAGCATGAGAATTTGCATGCAGAACAATGAAGAGAGTGGGTTTTCTTTGAATATCTTGCATGTGGGTAGAAAGAGACAGTGTGCATTATCTGAAGTGGAGATCATAGGCACAACGCATAGGATGCATAGGCAGGACAGAGCATAAAAGGGAGAAGAGAAGATGAACAGAGTGTTGTGGTGCATAGAAGGAAAAAGGGTTGAGTGTATGTTGGGAAGAGAAGAAGGGAGGCATAGCACATAGAATGGACATGGCACACAGATCATAAAACGTAGAAGAAATAAACAGAATAGATATGTATATCTGAGAGAGGAAGATAAAGTCGAGGTGCACATGCAGAAAAGAGCATAAGAATAGAAATCACAAGAAGATGCGATCAGGAAGACGTTGATGCAGGTAGAGCAGAGCAATGTAGTAGAAAAGTGATGATATTGGTAAGACATCGATAAATACTATATCACTGTAATGAGTTTCAGTAACAAATATTTATATCTCAGGGTGGTAGGATGGTGCTAGGGAGGACTGTTGTCCTCTGAGTTTCAAGTGGGTGCTTGAACACAGGGATTTGTAGCTTCCATCTGGTTGGAGCTAGAAAAACTAGGGTGGCAGGGTGGTGTAAGGGAGAACCATTATTCTCTGTGACACAAGTTAGTGCCTGTGTGATTGGAAGTTGGTGCTTCCATCCAGTTGGTGTTGGAACACTCAGTGAGTTGGTGCTTCCTTCTAGTGGGTGCTAGAGAAACCAGAGAGTTGGTGCTCTCATCAAGTTGCAGCTTGCAAAATAGAGGTGGTAGCCTCACAATGAGTTGGTTCTCATAAGAATGATAATGTATAGAAAATAAATATTACTTATCATATCAAGAAGAATAGGTTTTCTCCCTTTATGGGTTTCCTCAGGAATATCAGTCTCCGTGTGCTTCATGTGTGTGATTGATGTTGAATACTATATTGCTTACTTCCCTACATTATTGTGATCATCATTGAGTGTTCTGTAATGAGTTTAAAATGGTTATAATTGTTTAATCACAATAACAACTGATTCACCCCCCCTCTCAGTTTTCCAACAAAAGAGAATGATCAACTTAAAGAAAAAATTAAAGAATTGGAGGCAAACCTCATGCCTCTACCTATTCTAGATTCCCCTGTTGCTATGATTCGTCACAGAAAAAGTATTCAAGAAACCCCAGAGCCAAGTATAAGAGTCAAGGGAATTTTGAATTTAAGCTTTGCCACTCAACATTTTGTTGAAGAGAATATTAAGAAAATAATGTTATTGATTTTAGAGATGTGGGATATGGAAAAAGGTTTTGCCTCTCTTAGTTTGAGAATTCCGAATACCACGAAATACTTGAATTTATATTTGAAAAATGATGAAGGGTTTTACACAGATGGAGTTGTGATGTTTGCAATGAAATTTTTAGCAATGACAGAACAAACAAGAAAGCAAGAAAATCTACCTTCTTCAAGTCACATCAAAAAATTAAAATCCTGCTATATGGAAATAACTAATGTATTAAAAGGATTACCAACTCAATTGGATAATTTATCAAGAAGTAAGACTAAAGCATATTCAAAAATTCTTGATTTGGATATTGGTGGAACCACTGTTGAAGTCCCAGGCCCTAAATATCTTTCAAATTCAATGCTCATGACTTGACAAAATTTCAAAGGAAAAGTTGAGGAATTAAAAAGGGAATCAACTCAGAAGTTTGATAATATGATTGAATTTACACATGATGATATTGATAACTGGCTTGTCGAGTACAAAAATAAAAATGAAGATATTGAAAATGTATGACAAAATTTATATGTTTATCTTAGAGAAATCGAAAGGGAGTTGTTTAATGTTAAAATAAAAGAAGAAATAACCACTACCCCATTAAGGGATTTTATTCAAGAATGGTTGAACAAATCAATTGTCAAGATTTTCAAAATACTAGCAGAAGAAGTTATGATCGGTAATCAAATCGCAACAAGAAAGGGTATAAAAGAAAAAACAACAAGAAAATGAAAAGAGGAGAGATACCATCATAGTAAGTCCATGTTGATCACATACTTCTTCCTTTCTCAGTTTTCATCCAGCTATTCTTCTTCTTTAGTTAGAAAAGTATAATCGAATCCCGATAGTATTCTTTTTGTCTTCTTTCCATATTCTATTGTTCAACATCCTCCCACTTTCTTCCTTCTATGTTCTACTTTCTTGTAAATGTTTGATTTATGTTTCGCGAGAGACCCAATCCCATGACTTTGGGAAAACACCTTTAATTTCAAGGCACTGTAACATACATTATTATTTTTGAGAAATCACAGAGAACTAATTCAGGATAAATTTTGACTATATTTTATAACTCTGAGTCTTGAGCATAAAGTATTTGAAATTGGTCTATCATAATCTTCTTTTGACCTATATAAGGAGTACTCTATAAAAGTTCTCTTATGCGTACGATCCATCTTCTTTTATTTTAAATGTGATCAAAAATCTTTATTTTCACTATGATGGATGTGAGGAGATTTTTTTTTTTTTCTGTAATGTGTGATGTGTGATATTTCTGGTCCACTTCTAAGGAATTCTCTTTTATAAATATTTTTTACTTTTTAGCATTTTGACCTTTTGTTTTAGCATTAAATATCAGAATACCTTAAGGTCCTTTATTATTATTGATATAAAATTACAAAGAATATCATAAGCCAAAGAGGAGTACCACCTCTTTAAAAATGAAGGAGGATTCATATCCTCGTGAGGTTGTCATTTCGGTCCTTGATAGATTCAATCGTCAACATTTTTGGCAACCATACTGGGGAAAAACTTGAAGATTTAGATTTGGTTTTGAATCTTAAAATTATATGAATTTTCCCATGGCTAACCAACCCTAGAGATCAGATTGAATAACCAACGAAGTATTCTTCATCAGTTATATAAAATTGTAATAACAACTACTCGAATGAGAGAAGAACTAGAAATATCTTGGGAAACACTAGTTCAAGAGGAAGAAAGAGAAATTATCCGAAGGAAAAAAAGAGATGAAAGACAAGACCAGAGAAACGAAAGATGAGCCCAAGAACAAGGAGGGAATTGAAGCTGGACGAATATAGAGGACCAATCACTAGAAGAAAAAGCAAGCAGTTGCGTACCGTAGAAATTGAAAAGCATACTCTTTAAGAAAACAAGGAACTTCCAGACATGGATGAAAGAGAAGAAAGACACGAAGAAGCACATGAAGAAAGACGAGAGTAAAGGCATTAGGAAATACGAGAGGAAAGGAGACATGAATAAAGCCAAATATTTAGAAATATAAGAAGGATAAGAGACTCCCCCCTCGACCTGCGAGGTGAACAACATGAACTCTCTTTTATTCCTAAAGGAACTTTGAAGACATTTTCCAGAGATGGAACCATTGATGTTAAAAGACATGTTGATTTTTTATGGATGGTTGTGATTTCCATATTTTTGAACATGATGACGTGATGGTAAGGTTGTTTCTCAAAACTTTATCGAGCCAAGTTTACAAATGGTACACCACATTTCCCACAAGATCGATCGACTCATTTGATGATCTTGAAGCTATGTTCCTAAATATGTTCGCTCCCCCAGTCGCGTATCATACCCTTCTCACTAATTTCACCCAAATTGGTGTAAATAAAAATTAGAGAATAAGAGATTTCAATCTTGGATTCAATAAAATATTGAACAAGTTCCATGAAGATAAAAGGCCTAATGATCCAGTCTAGTAATACTTGGTTGTTATAAAAATTCCATGCCACCCAATGTGAATTTTGCTATTAGAACTTCCCAATTTGATACTCTGGATGAAGCAATGACCAAAGCTATGGAAATGGAGGAAATCATGATTGAAATAGGTGTTGACCCTAACATAATTCTTGGAATATTAAAAAGGAAGATAAATAATTTGAACATTACTGACCAAGGAGCATCCAGTTAGAAAAAGAATTAAGATCAAAAGCCACGATTGGTCTTCCATGATAGGTGGCTATATAATGAATGATGGAAGTTGTATGATGTTACCTGATAAATATGGAACAATGATAAAAGTTCCTCATGAACCTAGGAGACCATTTTCTTTAAAAAAGAAGGATAACAAACATATGGAATATTATATAGATGTTGGTATTGGAAACTATGCCATACTAGATATGGAGCATATTGATGATATAAAAAGTGAAGATAATCATTTTGTGGGATATTGGAGGATGTCATTCGATGGAGCTTGTTCAAGCTCAGGAAGCGGAGTTGGGATTGTACTCAAAATCCTTGAGAAATTAGTATACCCACATGACATTAGAATTGAGTTATCTTGTACAAATAAAGAAGCATAATATGAAGCCTTAATTCAAGGAATGATTCTAGCACTGGAGATGAAGATTGAAAATTTGATTGTGACTGGGGATTTTTAATTGATAATAAATCAAGTCACTCAGAAATATAAGATTAAAAAAGAAAGGCTCAAATTATATTTCAAAAGAATAAATGAATTGATCAAGGTTTTTGTTCTTTCAATATTTCTTTTATTCCAAGGGATAGAAATTAGAAGGAAGATTTCTTAGCATTGGTCACTTCATTATTAAACCCAGATGAAATCCAGAGTGAGACATCATTTCAAGTAAATAGAGTGTTTCAGCCCTCAGTACTAGATAACCAAGAATATCTTCAAGTGTTTGAAAATGATGAAGACCTAAACGATTTTCTAGAAAATTTCCATTCTTATGATGATGTGTCTTTCCATTACCCTTATTCTTCTTCTCTAGACACTGAGATGCGTAATGTCCATTCTGGACATGATAAACACTTGATTTTAGTCGAGTCCTTATTCCTCCTTGGCTGTGAAGATCCTCAATCACTGTTACCCTTCTTACTAGAACTCTTTCTTTTTCCCTTTCTTGTCTTACTGAAAAGATCAAAGTTATCTTCACTACCTCCCTACTTTATTATCTTAGACTCCTCTCGAGTCTCTTTCTGTATGTAATCATTCCAAAGTCTCTTCCAATCTAGGATATTTTCCCGAGTGCAAGCTCCCTTGAGAAATGCTTCCCAAGACTTGGGAAGACCATTCAGTGCCATATTCATGAGCTCTATGTCCTCCATTTTCTCCCCTATGGCTGCAATATGATCAAACACATGTTTGATACTCATGAGATAGCTGGTAACATTATCATATCTAGAAATTTTCATCAATATGAGTTTGTTTCTTAATATCATCTTCCTATTCAAATTCTTTTTTTGGAATAAACTGATCCAGGATCTTTTCGTCGAAGTGACTTATAAAGAATTGTATTAAATAAGCACAAATTAAAGTGCACCATAAAGAAGGAAAAGTTCAATACTGAAGAGACATAAGAATTAAATCTGAACACAAAAAATTGATAACAGAGTTCATCCCTGGTGGACTATGTCTCCGGGTCCTACTCTCAAATGGGTAGG
>JZKD02S2352409.1:18867-31099 GCA_000966675.3 Picea glauca | reverse complement strand
GGTTACAAATATGCTAGGTTATGACTTTGAAATTATCTACAAAAAATGAAAACATAATGTTGTGGCATATGCCCTTTCAATGAGAGAAGAAGAAACAAAAGGTTCACTATGTGCTCTATTCCACAATTTGATTGGATGAAAGAAGTAAGGATAGAATGGAAGAAAGATGATGTGGTATGCAATATCATTCAACAACTACATGAGGGCCCGAGTTCATTAGATGATATTGTATGGAAGAATGATTTGCTATGGTACCATGATTTCCTATATTTATGTAAGAATTTTCAACTCAAATAAAAGGTCCTTTTAAATCAAGTACAATAGCCACAACATTCATGGAAATAGTTCAAAAGCTACATGGAGTCACCAAGATTATTGAAAGTGATAGAGATCCAATTTTCACTGGAAAATCTTTGACTAAATTATTTTCTTGTTTGGGTACTCAATTGGCTCATAGCTCATCTTACCACCCTTAATCTAGAAGGATATCTTTGTTTCTTTTCATTAGATAAACAAACACAATTGGTCAAGTGGTTTCCCTTGGCGGAATGGTGGTATAACACAACCTTTCATACTTCATCAAAACATCCCCATTTGTTGCACTTTATGGATATCATCCTCCATCCATTACACCACCCTTTAAAGGGAATACAAAGGTTCAAGTAGTGGAGGACCACATAGGGAACCAACAAGAGGTTCTCAAACTATTGAAGGACAACTTGGTTGTGGCACAAAATAAGATGAAACAACAAGCAGATCAACATCGCAATGAAAGGGAATTTGAAGTGGGGAACATGTATTTCTAAGGCTACAACCATATAAATAGATGTCCCTCAAGCAACAAAATAAGGACAATAAATTAGCACCCAAATCTTATGGCCCCTATAAGGTTTTGAAAAGGATTGGAAGTATGACTTACAAATTGGAGTTACCTCCATCTTCACGTGTACATCCAGTCTTCCATGTTTCTTGCTTAAAGAAGGTAATTGACAACAAGATCACATTCCAAACTATTTTACCAGAGATTAATGAAGAAAAAAAATCATACTAGAACCATAAACAATCCTTGAAACAAGGATTAAGCGGTTAAGAAATCAAGAAATTATGGAGTACCTCGTCAAATGGAAGAACCTACCAGTGGAAGAGGCAACATGAGAAGATGAGTTCTTCATGCAGAAACACCCATAGTTAGTCAAGTGTTGAGAGAAACACTTGTTTAAAGGGGAGGGACATGTTAAGACCTAGACAAAGCCCCATGTTATGTGTAAAACCCCTTATTAAGTCCTATATATTGAATTATTAAATTTATAGTGTTATAATTGTATGTCAGCTAGAACCCTTGATTCAGGTGGATATTGGTGGCCACCCACCTATTCCAACTGGCTCCTCTTGATAGTTTCTAGTTCAACATGTTCTTCTATACTTATTTGTAATTGTGGGTCCTACACTTCCAGGGTTGCTTGAATCGCTAGACATCTTCCAAGTATATACTGGTGGCTTCCCACCTAATCCAACTAGCTTATTTTGTATGTTTTCATATCAGCACATCTTTCTGTACTTCCAGGGCCGTTTTGGGGCCCTAAACAATGTTTTTTTTGGCTCGCCACAGTCAAATTGTAGACAGAGTCAGAGTTTGAAGGTGTAATGTGTATTTCTCGAATATACATTTCCAACGGGCTATCACGCACCTAAAATGGAGGTCGTATGCAAAAGTTGTGACCCCAGGAAGTTGAGGTACCAACTTACCCATAGGGGCCCACATAACTTTTGGCGTTTCATCTCTTAGGGTTAGGTTTTTGGATGTCTAGGGTTTTGGAATTCATGAGTAATGTTAAAAGTTTCTCCTGATCTAGGTGGATATCGGTGGCCACCCACCTATTCCACTGTCTTGAAAAACAGTTGTCCACCTGGGTAGTTTTTTGGCAGTTTCTCGGGTTCCAAACTTTCGGGGCAGTTTTGAGGCCCTAAACGATGTTTTTTTGGGGATTTGGGGCCCATGTGGTTGGTACGTGCTCTATCTTGGGCCCATCAAATTTTTTTCTTCTCGGTTAGACCTTTCCAACTGGCTATCGTGCGCCTAAAACGAAGATCGTATGCAAAAGTTACAACCCCGGGAAGTTGATGTACTAACTTACCCAAACGAGGCCCACATGACTTTTGGCGCTTCATCTCCTAGGGTTAGGATTTTGGATGTCTAGGGTTTTTGGAATTCCTGTTTATTGCAAAAGGATTTTAGAGCCTCATGTAACCATATTATTGTGAATGAGCGCAACCTTCACATATCTTCTCAGAGATAAGCCACCGCCATTCCAACAAGCTTGTTTTCCGCTGCATTTTACAGTTTCAACGTATTTCCTTATTGAATAGAAAACTAGTTTTACTGTATCTCTGTTATTTTTTGTTAAGCATCTTTTAATAATCTATATTCATTTCATTCTGCTAATAAAATCCGGATCACCTATGGATTCTCATTGTAATCATTCTACTCAGACAAATGCATGTAGCAGCCATATCTCTTCTCAGAGATAGCTACCACCATTCGAGCAAGTGTTTCAATTCTTCAGTTTTACAGTTTCAACCTATTTCATTTATTCAATAGAAGATATTGTTCACTAGATATCTCTATTGTTCTTCATATCTTTGTGTTTATTGTATTCAGTCTGTTAATTAGTTCATTCCGCTCATAAATCCAGATTAGTGGTATCAGAGCGCTCTGCTCTTCATTTATTTTTCTTTGTGCATGTCCCCAACAAGATCCGGGTACAAGAAATTGGGACTCAAACCAATCGTTCTGTTGCAAGATCGGTCGCACCGAGCCTGAAAAAAACCCATGGGAGACAAAAAGAAAGATGATGGAGCAGAAGATCCTTTTAAAATGTTGCTCGAGGAAGCCCTTGTAGGACAAAAGAACGAAACAATGGAAAACTTTTCTCAGATCCTTCAGTGACTGCCCATAGGAGAAGCATCTTCATCAAGTGGCCATGCAACCCCCTTCAAGGTATAGGTAAATTTTGATATTCCATTATTTGAAGGACAGATAGATGCAGATGCTGTAGATAAATGGTTGAATCTGCTCGAAGGGAATTTTTCGGTCTGCAATTTTTTTGATAGTGAAAAGATTACTTTTGCACTCCTCAAGGTCGTCCCCCATGTTAAGGACCGGTGGGATGCTTATTCTGAGCAAAGGGCCATAGAGGAATCTGCAATATTTGTGGTTTCCCCTACATGGGATTCATTCTGGGATGCCATTAAAGAACAATACTACCCCATTGGAAGCTACGAGGACTAGTACACTAGATGGACCACCCTGCGTCAAGAAAGGGACTAGACAGTACCATATTTCACCAATATTTTCCATACCCTACGCACTAAATTGGGTATCAAAGAATTTGAGCGACATCTGATGCTCAAATAACACGATTGTTTGCATAGATACATTCAAACATAAATAGAGTTTATGGACATTGCCTCATTGGGTACGACTTATAGATATGTTGTCAAGATCGAGCATAAATTTAAGCAGAAGAGGCGAGAGTTTGGATCTACAAATTTCTCACAACCGAAGCAGGGAAAAGGCAGCCCCAACCCACATAGCAAGGGACAGAGCAAAGATGGCCACTCTCATGAAAACTAGTCCAAGCCACAACACAAGAAGGGCAATGAGAAGACAAAGAAGGACACATGAAAATGGTGTGAATACCATAAAATACCTTAGCACAACACTGAAGAATGCCTCTCCAAGAAGTCACTCATGGAGGAGATGATGGCTTCTGAGTCAGAGGTCGATTCTGATTTTGAATCAACTCTAGAAGGAGGAAAGCAGATTATTGATATTGAACCCAGTGCCACTGTCACTACCACCAAAGTATAGCCAAGTGAACCAGAAGAACTGGAGGAACGAGAACACCTCTTTCACTCATAGATGTGGGTAAAGGGGGCTCCACTTCATTTCATTGTCAATAGCGGTAGTCAAAAGAACCTGATATCATCAAAGGTTGTCAAGCGGCTGGACCTATCGATGACACCGCACCCATATCCCTACACCATTGGCTAGCTTCACCAAGGAAGAGATCCCCATGTTAGCCAACAGTGTCGTCTGCCCTATGGAATCAATCCTTTCAAAGATAAGGTAATGTGTGATATTGCTCTCCTTGAAGTTTGTGATGTTCTTTTAGGACAACCATATTTGTGGAAGCATCATGTTGTGTATGAGTCTATACCTCACAGTGTTATTATTACTTTGGGTAGACAACTGTACATTAACCAAAGGTAGTGCCGCCTAATGTTATTTCTTTGATCTCTGCTAAGAAATGTAGTAAGATCATTTCACAAACCGATAAGTTCGTCTTCTTTGTGATCCGTGCTCACAGTAAGTAGAAGGTCGCCGCCACATCCATGGCCTCTACATAGAGCCTCTCTTTGGAGCAGAAGCAAGTGGATGGGATCATGGAAGAGTACAGAGACATCTTCTCCTCATCCACCAGGGTACTATCACACTGCCAAGTCAAGCATCCAATTGATATAACCCCTAATGCACCTCTGCCTAATGGACCATTCTATCATCGCTCGCTGATGGAAAATGACAAAATCAAGTGTCAGATCCAAGAGCTTCTTCAAAAGGGGCACATCAAACCCAAATTCTCCCCTTGCGGAAGCCCGATTGTACTGGTGCATAAGAAGGACAGGACCTGGAGACTCTGCATTGATTACAGAGCATTAAACAAAATCACAATCAACAACCGATACCCAATTCCCAGGATTGATGACCTTCTTGACCAACTCAAGGGGGAAAATTTCTTCAGCAAGATTTGTAATATCCATAGGCCGAACCCAATTGTAAATGTAAATGCAAATGTACTTAAGCTGGTGAGTTGTTTGATATCATTTTTGTATGCACCTTTCATGGCATAGTGTGCGCATGTACTACAGAATAAAATGAGGAAGTGTGCACATTCTAGGATACCGCGTGCAACAACTTAAGTGCACGCAATTTTGAGGCTAGGGAGCCTTTGTGTATATGTTGTGTTTTCTAGGCTGGTGAGCCAGTTTTGTGATTATTAGGTCAGATAGCCTAGATGTTAAAGGCCAGTGCGCCTACTTTTGTATATGTCTCAGCATTAATATAAAATACATCGTTGCACGCAGGCCGACCACGATAAAAGAGTATGGGGGACTAAACTCCACTAGTTAGGGAAAGGGTCAGGGCTAAAAGTTAAGGAAAAGGGGCTAATCTAGGGAGCTTAAGCCAAAAATGAATATTATATTAATATTTCTTAAAGTATAAAGTATGGATAATTATTTTATCCTAAGTTTTAAAGATGGGGACAAGTGGGACAAAGTAGCTCCCAACATGACAAGTGTCAAGTTGGGGATATGCATATATATTGTTTGGACTTAGGTCATTTTCGATCATTCTTTCCAGGATTCCTTCGATCATTCAGTCATCCGATCAATCATCTATGAGCAGTCACACACTCATTGATCTATCTTTCGTACCTTCATGTCACTGTACCTGAACCTGTATCCATAGCCATACTTGTTTGTGTAGCTGGTTAGCTTGGGAGATGGATTGAAGAAGCAGGTTATAAGGCCTGTGGGATATTGAAGAGGCAGGTTGTCAGGCCTGTGGGATATTGAAGAGGTGGGTTGTCAAGCCCGTGAGAAATTCCTCTCTGGGTGAGAGGATTGTTGGGAATTGATTTCCTGAAGGTGCTAAACTGCAACTACATGGCTCTGAGACTTCCTGTCCGGCCTATTGCTGAAGCCCGCAAAGGAAGTGGGGCAGTGGAAGGACTATTGAGCAAAGAAGGGGCACACTTGCTAGGGTGGGACATGCATGTGGGGAATGAGGGACTGTAGGCTGTTAGTTTGAGTGGGCACCTGTGACAGAGTCTTTCCTATTGTTTATGAGTTGTTAGCCTGGTTAGGAATCCCTTTACATGGGTGGAGTTTAGTCCTAGCTCGGGGGTGACCCACTGGTGAGAGTGATGAGCAGTGTGGTCTAAGGCTGGGAGGTTCGTGGAAGGTTTGCACGCAGTTGGTGATATTCTTACCAAGATAAGTGCCAATTGTGTGATAAATTTACATGTTGCATTATAATTTACGTGTTCAGTTTTATGGGTTTATCCTATGCGTGGTTATCACTGTCTGTATGTTTATGGGTATTTCCTGTATATGCTGCATGTCTATGTTTATTGTTATTTCAATATGAATTTGTACTTTTACATAATGTATTTGTCTGTTTACGTTTTATATATGAAGTTCCGCAAAGTTTCTCTGTGTATATGTTTTAAATGCATGCAGTTCAAAAAATATATGTGGCATAACTTAGTTTGAATGTTGGGTATGTTACAATATGTTCCGCAGAGAGAATGAAAGTGTTCTATGGAGTAGCATGCCTCGACATGGGTGGCTAGGGATGTTACAATGTGGTATCAGAGGCTTAGTTTTCAACATTGAGCCTGGATGGGCCGAGCAAGTTGAGTTGAAGTGAAATTTCACAGAGGATTAATTTCGAAGTGGCCAAATTTCAAGTTGCAGAGCATCCATGGAAAAATTTAGAAGCAACGATGTAGAATTGGGAAAAAGCCTCAATTTCTGTTGTTAAACTCATGGGAAAATTAAGAAATTTGGCCATGCAGTGAGATATTCTTGATTTAACATCTGTTCTAGCAAATTCTGACCTGGACTTGGTCGAATTTAAAGTTACAGTGAAGCCATGACATATGGAACGATATTAGTAATTAAAATTCTCAATTCGTGACTTGAGTTTGGGAAAAATTCATCCCATAAATGTCAACCCACAATGATTTGTTGTTGTAGAGGTTGAACTGGTGTTATCGGGACGAAATTGAACAAATTTCATAGTTACAGAATCTCTATGGTAGAAACTGGGAAAAAGTTAAGCAAAAGCCTCAATTTTTGCAGCGGAATTCACGAGGAATTGATGTGCATAAAAATGAATGTGTGCAAGTGGGCGCACTAAAAATGCATGATGCGCAGTGAAAAGATCGTGATATGTAAAAATTGGGCACTGCGTAGAAAAATGTTGGTGTGCGGGTGCGTGCGCTAAATTTTGGCACCGCACAGAAAAAATGTTGGTGTGCGGGTGTGTGCGCTAAATTTTGGCACCGCGCGAAAAAATGTTGGTGTGCAGATGCACACGCTAAATTTAGCATTGCACAGTGTGCATGTGGTGTGCACATACATAATAATGGCATGCGCAGTATTGGCAGTGCACATAGGAGTTTGGTTGGTGCGCGGACAATGTGGGTATATGTTGTCGCGCAACAATTTAGTTAATGGTGCGTGGTGGGGGCGTACTAAACTTTGGCATGGTGCAGCGCGTAGAGTGAAATACGCGTGGAATATCAGCGCACGATACATAAATTGCGCGCAATAGGTAATAGTGCAAGAACCAAAACTTTATGCGGTGGATATTGGCGCGTGACACAAAAGTAGTGCGCGCTAGGTATGGGCATGACAGAGAAGTGAAGCAGAATGGTTATAGGTGCGCGGAGCATGAATTACCTTGTGGTGTTGTTGTGCATGCTAAATATGGGCGTACAGGTTGAAATTTGTGCGCGCGAAGTCGTTTAGAGGGTGAACAACAACAAAAGATGAACGATTTTCTGCGACATTTTATATCATTTGAACGTCATCTTTTTGCAGCGCATTTTTGAGGCCTTTAACAACGTTTTTAGCTACTCAAAAACCACGAGAACAAAATGTACAAAGGTACACTTTGTTTCTACAACTCAAATAAAAGAGCTCGGAGAGATATTTCTAATGGTATAAACCGTTCATCAAACAGATCTTTTATGAGAAAGTTAGAACACAAACAGTGGAGGGTAAATTTTAAGAAACAACTAGCTTCAAAGAGCCATAACTTTCTGCTCTAGAATCAGATTGAAGCACAAGAGCAGTCAATGGAAAGTCATTAAACTATAGAAGACATTCCTAGAGCTGAATTAAATTTTTGGGCATGTTAAAAATGCTTAATATGGAAAAGAAGGTACATGTAGCATTCTAGACCAAAAACATGAATTGGCCTAGAACTTCAGAAGGCTGTAACTAGTAGCTCGGAACCCAGAAAAAGGTGAAACTTGGACAGAATGTCCATAATATGTATATGAAGAAACCCAATTGAGATTCTACGAAAAATCCAATGGAGTAGGTGCAAAAATGCATAATTACAACGCAGAGTTGAGCATACAAATTGGGTATAGGCCCGACTATCACCGATTTTCACACTCAGGACAAATTTCTATGCCATCTGGGCCATCTATGTGTTCTTGCAAGAGAGCATGCAAAGTTGATTTGGGAAGCCCACTACATTCAGATAGTAGGACATTTTGGCGTGGAGAAAACTATGGTCATTCTCTAGAAACATTTTTATTGGCCAAAACTTCGACAGGACGTCAACAAGTATATTAGATCTTGCACTGCCTGTGCCATTGCCAAGCCAACCATCAAGAAGAAAGGATTATACACCCCTCTTCCTACCCCCGAGAATCCTTGGGATCCATATCGATGGATTACATGTCTGGCTTTCCGTTCACTAAGCAAGGCAATGCTTATGTATTTGTGGTCGTTGATTGGTTTTTGAAGATGACCATCCTCATAGTCTGCAAGAAGAACATCACAGCGGCAGATACTACCAAGCTCTTCTTCGAACGAGTGTGGGTCCATTTTGGGACACTACAAACCATCATCTCCGACTGGGACAACAGGTTCCTCAACACATTTTGGTCGAGTCTCTAGTCACTTTTGGACACCAAGCTCACTAAATCCATTGCTTTCCACCCCCAAACAAACATCCAAACAGAGGACGTCAATCGGATGATTGTGCACATCCTGCACATGTACAACTCTAAGCATCTGCGTACATGGGATGAGCATCTCCCCTATGTTCAACACAATTATAACAAGGCTCATCATAGCTCCACTGACCATAGCCCATTTCAGGTGGGACTGGGATTCCAACCCTTGGGTCCCATTGATGTTGCACTACCTCTTGCAACCACACAGACAGACTCTTCCCATGTTTAGTCTAAGACCGACAAAGCCACCAAATTCATTGAATGGATTCAACACATCTGCCAACATGTCCATGAGATTTTGTAGAAAGCCAATGCTAAGTACAAGTAACACCATGATCAACATAGGGTACCACACCGGTTTCAAGTTGGAGACAAGGTCTAGTTACATTTGCAGAAGGAGTGTCTTACAGGGCCCCATTGGAAGCTCTGCATACTTTTCTATGGGCCTTACACCATCACCAAGGCTTTGGGTAGCAAAGCTTTTGAGCTCAAAAATCCACCCTTTCTTGGCTTACACCCAGTTTTCAATGTGGACCTGCTTTGGCCATATTTTCCACCATTAATGGACACCTCGGAGATCACAAAACAACTGACACCAAAAGAGCTCAAACTTGAATGCATGGAACATGCATCCACTGATCATATAGTGGACACACAGGTCAAGGGCACTCGTCAACAGAGGATCCATCTTTATCAGGCTGTCAAGGCAGGATAACTCCTCCACCAAGGAAAGTGGCTCACCCGGGGCCAAATTCAACAGAAGTTTCATCAACTGATGGGGGAACTCAACGCAATGGATACCATTGCTTCCTACGGGGGGAGGACTGATCCAGGTGGATATTGGTGGCCACCCACCTATTCCAACTGTCTCCTCTTGAGAGTTTTTGGTTCAACACGTTCTTCTGTACTTCTTTGTAATTATGGGTCCTACACTTTCAGGGATGTCTGAATCCCTACACATCTTCCAGGTGGATACTAATGGCCTCCCACCTAATCCAACTGATTTATTTTGTATGTTTTCATGCCAACACATCTTTTTATACTTCCAGGGCCGTTTTGGGGCCCTAAACAATTTTTTTTGTCTCTCTACAATCAAAGTATAGATTGAGTCAGAGTTTGACGATGTAATGGGTAGTTCTCGAAAAGACCTTTCCAACAGGCTATCACACGCCTAAAATGAAGGTCGTATGCAAACGTCATGACCCCGGGAAGTTGAGGTACCAACTTACCCATAGGGTCCCACATAACTTTTGGCGTTTCATCTCCTAGGGTTAGATTTTTGGATGTCTAGGGTTTTGGCATTTGTGAGTAATGTTAAAAAGGCCTCTAGAGCCTCATTGTAATCATTTTTCTCAGACGGATGCGCATAACAACCACATCTCTTCTCAGAGATAACTACCACAATTTGAGCAAGTGTTTCAGTTTTGCAGTTTTACAGTTTCAACTTATTTCATTTAATCAATAGAAGATATTGTTCACTGTGTTGGCATACTTACAGACAGAAGACAACATGTGTGTGTTTGTCATTGACGGCACAAATCAACACGATCAACAAAGCAACGATAATGGCATGGCAATGATCAACAGTGAAGAGCAACAATGATCATTGGATCCAGATCAACACGATCAACAACACATCGATAATGGCATGGAAATGATCAACAATGAAGAGAAACAACGATCGTTGGCTCCCATTCAGAATTATCGATGACCGTCATATATGAATTCAGATAGGAGGAGCGCGCAGTAGAAGAGAATAGATCTCAAGTGTCAGATTTGAGCCCAAAGACCAGCCGTTGTTGGATCCAGAAGAAGGAGCACGATCTTTACATGCAAGATGAAGTGAGCTTACAAAGTCCCGAAAGCAGGAGGACCGTCCATCTTCAAGGACACGTGGCGAGTGACTAGAATTTCGCTGACTTACACATTGGAGGAGTCAATGTAGCATAGTGTGGGAACTCGCGATATGCAATATCTCAAAATGATCTGGGACGTCGGATAGAGGATTGATCTGAGGACAGTTGGATGAAGACTACACGTGGCGAGAGGTCACCTTTTCGCTGACTGGAAAGTCAAAGGAAGGAGGTGCTCTATCCTTTGAAATTGCGAAACACGAAACCACGATTTAATTTGAGTCGTCGATCAAAGGGAGAGTGTGGACCGTTGATCTAGCTCCATTTCAGAGTTTCGGATACCGGGAGTTGGAAGAGTCGAGACTCTTCATCACAGGAGTCCCAAAGTTGTGAATCACAAAGCGCTTTGTGGATAAGCGTCGGGTCATCGCCGATGGTCAAGAGAAGGGAAGGAGCTAGTGCAACCAAGCTCTATTTCGGCGATCGCGACATGGAGAGTCGAGACCCTTCATCACAAGAATGTCGAAATGCGAAATCAATTTTTCTTAGCGTTCAGTCACAGCCAGTGGGCATATGAGATAAACGCGAGACCCTGCGGAATTAATCCAACGGTGTTGATTAATTGGGAATATGATCGAAGGGATACCGTTGCACTTCACAGTTAATTGATCAGTTACGATTCAGTTAGCAGAACTGAATCATAGTTCTTGGACGTTTGGCGATTCAGTTGCTGATGCATTTTCTTGGAGATTCAGGGTGTAACTGAATAGGTGGTATATGATAAAATGGAAACACAATGACGGTGGTAGGTTGGCTGTTTGAACTGGAAAAATGAGTTCAACTGTAAGAAAGGTAAAATTATAGTATGCATAGTGTGAGAAGAAGCAGAGTAGAACATATAGAAGCAGAGCAGAATTGCAGAATAGACAAAAGCAGAGAAGAATTGCAGAACATAGAAGAAGTGGTAAGAATTGAAACACCTGTATTGTTGGTTATTCAATCATTTATTTATAATCAGGGAAGTTGGGTGGTGCTAGGGAGGACTGTAGTCCTCTGTTATTCAAGTTGGTGCTCGAATACTAAAAGTTGGAGCTTTCATTTGGTTGTGGCTAGAAAAATAGGGTGGCAGGGTGGTGCTTGGGAAAACACAGAGTTTTTTGTATACAAGTTGGTTCTTGTATAAGTGGAAGTAGGTGCTTCCATCCAGTTGGTGCTGGAACACTCAGGGAGTTGGTGCTTCCTTCTAGTGGGTGCTAGAGAAACCAGAGAGTTGGTGCTCTCAACAAGTTGGAGCTTGTAAAACAGAGGTAGTAGCCTCACTTTGAGTTGGTGCTCAAACATAGATGATGTACAAAACTTAAAAGACTTCCTATCATTCGAAGAAGAAGAGGTTTTCTCCCTTTATGGGTTTCCTCGTGAAAATCTGTCTCTGTGTATACCTTATGTGTGACTGATGTTCATTACTCATGTTGTTCATATGCTGATTAATATTGATGGTCACTTGGAAGAGACTAAAAATTGTTTGAATAGTCATAAATTGTTTAAGCACAGTAACAA
>JZKD02S2352398.1:0-10336 GCA_000966675.3 Picea glauca | reverse complement strand
ACTTGGGATCGGATTTGGGTGATGAGTCTAAAATCATAGTGGTTGGTTTGACGGGTAAACTTGGTGATGGATATGATTCTAGAAGTAAATTGTTTCACATGAGGGTCATAATGAGGCATACTAAGGTCAACACATTGATAGATAATGGATCTCAATCTAACTTGATTTCAAAGGAAGTGGTTAAACACTCAAATGCATCATAAGCCTTACTCACTTAAATGGATAAGCAACAACCATAAATTACACATAACAAAGCAATGCACATTAAAGTTTGCAATTTCATCGAAGTTTGTGGATGAGGTAACGTGTGATGTGGTGCTACTCAATGAATGTGGAATGGTCTTAGGCAGTGCTTATTTGTATGATTGCAAAGCAATCTTCTACAGGGAACATAATCAATATCACTTAACCAAGGAAGGCAATGAATATGTTGTACATGCTCATCACTTAAAAGCAAATCAATCTCTTCAAACAATGGAACAATTAAGGAAGACATCTCATGCAAGCAACACACCTATAATTGTGGCAAATCAAGCAACCGATCTTAAGCAAGAACATGAGATGATTGTAGAGTGGAAATTCAATCATACTTTGCTTCAAGATAAAATATTGTTGTGCAAGTACTACAAACATATTAGCTCATTTGTCGTCATATTTCTGATGTTATCATTGCTAATGTTGTCAACATGGATAATAGTGGCTTCAGTAAGATGTGACAGAGTACAAGTGGCTAACAATATGATGTCAGTTATCATGGTTGTTTTATAATTGATCTTAAGAGACAGGTGCATAGGACATAGTTTAAAGACAGAGAACAAGTGGGGTTTCCTATCCCACACTTGATGACTGGTTAGTATCCTTTTGGAGGACCAAAAGCTCTTAGTGGGGAGGCGTGATCCAAAATGGATGCAGAAACCAAAATGGGTCCAGGAAGGCCTAAAAAACAAAGTTCTTGGAATCAGATGAAACCAACGCCATTGTGTTTGTCTCGTCGTGTTGATTCCAACCATATAATTTTTTCCTCAAATGGACACCGTATGCGAAAGTTATTGCGTTCTGACAAAAATCCTAAATAGGAAAAAAGTCATTTGGGTCAAAGTCAACACTGACATTAGCAGGTACGACATGTGACGTCAGCATGTGTCGAGATGATGTCATGATGACATCATCATGTTGACGTGCCATCACCGGTAGGTGACACGTGCCACTCAGTTTCATCACTTTCGAGATAAGTTGGCATTGTACGGATTTGACACATGTTGTCGTACAGATGACACATGGCAGTCTGTACAGTGACATGGCCCAATGACAGGTGGACACGTGGCCATATGGACGACAACTGGGTGTACGACAAAATGACGTGGCAGGTGACTGGACTGTATGGCAGATGATGTGGCAATACACACTGACACATGGCAGTACGACATGTTGACTTGGCATTGAAATGTGGAAGATGACTGAGCAGTATGGCGGTTGATGTGGCAAGTTGACTGGGTTGTTGCGTCAGCAGTATGGGCCAATCCCAGTGTGACACATGGCACAATCATAGGGTGCCACGTGGCACCTCGAATTTGACCAAGGTTGGTCGTGTAAAAGTTTGTTTCCTCCTCTCGGGGGATTCAAACCCTTGACCTCACAGATGAACAACGTTTTCACAAATAATGGCGGACCGAACAGGTTGGGGCAGTGCTTGTTTTGCCAATTCGCATAAACACCTTTTGAACTGACATTGGCGCATCTTTGGGGATAAACCCCAGTCGGCGGGGGCCAACCTCGTCCGACCAAGGGCTAAAGACCAGGGGCCAGTAACCAACTAAGGGGTGTGGGGGCTTAAGGGTAGGCCATATGGCAGGGTTGACAACCAAGGGCAGGAGGTTAGGGGGCCAACACAGAGTGCTTGGCCACATGGCAGCGCCATGTGACCATGGGTCTGGATCACAAGGGGGTTGCGCCCAGATTTACCCAATTTTGGGTTTTAAAACTTTATAATATGAATTTTGTTGAATTTTCAACTGTGTTTGGGAGATTTTGGCCATTATTGGAGGATGTGGAGCTCTTTTTGAGGCCATATCTTGGGGGGAAGTTGGGAGGTTGTTGCCAACTTCAAGCCTATGTAAACTAGAGGTTCTTGGCAGCCTTGAACAGGTGCAGAGAAGGAGAAATGCTGAGAAATTTGACAGTCAAAGCCATTTTTATGCAGGGAAGCTATTGAGGAGAGCAACTTTGCGGGCCATTTACGGAAGCTTCGTTCATCCATTTTCAATGTCGTCAGTTGTCTTAGGTTCTTGAGATCTAACAGAACACAGCCAGATCAATTTGTAATCCATTTCACATTTTTCTGATGGACTTTTGAAGCTTTGAAGAGAAATAAGAAAGCCTCACCCACTAAGACAAAGACCCAGAGATGTAGGCGATATTGCCAAACTCCGTTAACAACTTTGTTGTTGTGGTTTGATGATTTATTTGTGCTTATTTCCAGATCTGTATATCTTATTATGGCTGCCATGTTACATCATTAATTCTTCCTCTTTCTTCAATTCTTAAATGGTTAATGAACTCATGCTTTAAAAACTTAACCATAGTCTTTAAAAGATCTTTTTGGATCAATCCCAAAATGGACCCACACTCGTTCGAAGAAGAGCTTGGTAGTATATATCGTTGTGATGCTCTTCTTGCAGGTTGTGAAAATGACCATCTTTGAAAACCGATCAACCACCACATATACACAATCATTGCCTTGTTTGGTGGAGGGAAGACTAGACATGTAAGCCATCAAGATGGATTCCCAAGGCCTATCGGGAGTAGGAAGAGGAGTGTATAAGCCTTGCTTCTTGATGATTGGCTTGGAAATGGCACGGGCAGTTCAAGATATGATATATTTGTTGACGTCATGTCAAAGTTTTAGCCAATAAAAATGTTTTTGTAGAATGACCACAGTTTTCTCCATGCCAAAATGTCTTGCCATCTGACTGTAGTGAGCCTCCCAAATCAGCTCTGTATGCTTGCTTGCAAGAACAGAGAGATGGCCTAGGTGGCATAATAGTCCATATTGAATGTGAAAATTGGTGACATTCACGCCTGTACCCAAGAGTTGATAGGTGGTGGTGAAGTCTAGATCTCGTTGATAAAGTTGGGGCCACTCAGAGGCCTCATGCCCACAAGAATGGAGCACGGTGGTGAGTGCAGCCATGGGAGGTCGACTGAGGCATTCAGCGACATGATTTGTGCTCCATGTCTTATACTTGATGTT
Organism: Picea glauca; assembly: GCA_000966675.3. Lineage (NCBI taxonomy): Eukaryota > Viridiplantae > Streptophyta > Pinopsida > Pinales > Pinaceae > Picea > Picea glauca. Next base: position 7,086 of record JZKD02S2352398.1, on the reverse strand, counting down.
GAGATGGAATTGTAGCACGTATGTGGACCACTTTTGATGGTGGTCATTCTGGATCTTCCCTTGTGTCTATATGAACTGCAAAGGCTTATGATCAGTGTGGATGATTGTCTCATTTACCATAATGTAATGTTTCCATTGATGACAGGCTTGCACAATGAAATACATTTCCTTGTCATAGGTGGGGTATTTATGGACGGTATCTGAGAGTGTCTCACTATGGTATGTTACTGGATGACCATGTTGAGTGAGAACTGGGCCTACAACATAGTCGAATGCATCAGTCTCAATCTCGAACGATTGTTGCAGATTGGGTAAGGAGAGTACTGGAGCTTAGCACAAGTGATGCTTTAGATCATCAAATGCTCGTTGTTATGACTTCCCCCATGCAAAATTTACCCTGCCACCACCCTTTGACACTTGGTTGAGGGCCCATGTAATATGGGAGAATCCTAACACGAACTGTCGGTAGAAGTTGTAAAGTCCCAAGAAGCTCTGAAGCTTGATTAGTGTGGTCAGAGTTGGCCAATCACAGATGACTTGGATCTTAACTAGATCCACATGTACCCCATGCTCATCAACATTGTATCCCAAGTACTGGACTATGTTCATGCCAAAAGAGCATTTTTCAAAGTTGGCATATAGCTTGTGATGTCGCAGAGTGCTCAAAACCTGTTGAATGTGTTGCATGTGCTCCTCCCAAGTTTTGTTGAAGATGAGGATGTCATCCAAATATACCACCACAAAAGAGTTATTGAAGGGTCTCAATACATCATCCATCAACCTCATGAAAGTGGCTGGTGCATTTGTTAAGCCAAAGGGCATGAACAACCATTTGAAGAGACCTTATTTAGATTTGAAAGTTGTCTTCCATACATCAGTCAGTTCGATGGGAACCTGGTGGTATCCAGACTTTAGGTCAAGCTTGTTGAAGAAATTTTCCCCTTGAGTTGGTCAAGAAGGTCATCAATTCAGGGAATTGGGTACCGGTTCCTAACGGTGTTTTTTTTGTAATGCTCAGTAATCAATGTAGAGTTGCCAGGTCCCATCTTTCTTCTGCACCAATACAATCGGTCTTTTGCAAGGAAAGGAGTTGGGTCTGATGTGCCCCTTTTGAAGCAACTCTTGGATTTGACGGTTGATTTCATCATTTTTCATCAATGAGCGATGATAAATTGGTCCATTAGGCAGAGGTGCACCGGGGGTTAGATCAATTGGATGCTTGACTTGGCAGTGCGTCGGTACCCTGCTGGGTGAGGAGAAGATGTCTTTGTACTCTTCCACGATCCCATCCACTTGCTTCTATTGCAAAGAGAGGCTCTGATTAGAGGCCACGAATGTGGCGGTAACCTTATGCTTACTATGAGCACGGATCACAAAGAAGATGAACTTCCCGGTTTGTGAAATGACCTTACTGCATTGCTTAGCAGAGATTAAAGAAATAGCGGTAGGCGACACTACCTCTAGTATCCTGTACAATTGTCTACCCAAAGTAATAATAACACTGTGAGGTCTAGACTCATACATAACATGTCTCTTCCAAAAATATGGTTGTCCTAAAAGAACATCACAAACTTCAAGGGGAGAAATATCACACAATACCTCGTCTCTGAAGGGCTTGATGTCGTAGGGCAGATGACATTGTTGGTTGATGCGAAGATCTATTCCTTGGTGAAGCCAACCGATGGTGTAGGGTTGCGGGTGCAGTGTCATCGGTAAGTCTAGCCACTTGATGACATTTGTTGAGATCAGGTTCTTCTGACTGTCGTTATCGACAATGAAATGAAGCGGAGCCCCTCTTTACCCACATTTGTGAGAGAAAAAGGCGTTCCCCTTCCTCTGGTTCTTCTAGTTCACTTGGATGGAATTTGGTGGTAGCGATAGTGGCACTGGGTTTGTCATCGATAATTTGCTTCCCTCCTTTTGGATTTGATCCGGAGTCAGAATCTGCCTCTGGCTCGGAAGCTTTCATCTTGGCCACTAGTGACTACTTGGAGCGACATTCTTTGGTGTTGTGCCAAGGGATTTTATGGTATTGACACTACTTTCTCATGTCCTTCTTCGAATTCTCATTACCCTTCTTGTGTTGTGGATTGGACTAGTTGTCCTAAGAGTGGCCATGTTTTCTCTGTCCTTTGTTTTGTGGGTTAGGTCCGCCTTGGCCCTGCTTCGGTTGTGAGGAGTTTGCATATCTAAACTCTCGCCTCTTCTGCTTAAATTTTTTCTCGATATTGACAACATATCTATAAGTTGCACCTATTGATGCGATGTCCAAAAAATCCATTTCTGTTTGAATGTATCTATGCAGACAACCGTAGTATTTGAGCACCAGGTGTCATTCAGAGTGTTTGATACCTAATTTGGTGCGCAGGGTATGGAAAATATTGGTGAAATATGGTATTGTCTGGTCCCTTTCCTAAAGTAGCGTGGTCCATCTTATGTACTGGTCCTCGTAGCTTCCAACAAGGTAGTATTGTTCTTTAGTGGCATCCCTAAAGAAATCCCATGTGGGGGCGACAACAAATATTGCATATTCCTCTATGGCCCTTTGCTCAGAGTAAGTATCGCACCAGTCCTTAACATGGGGGACGACCTTGAGGAGTGGAAAAGTAATATTTTCCTTGTCGAAAAAATCGTGGATGAAAAGTACCTTTCAAGTAGATTCAACCATTTATCTACAACATTCGCATCGATCAGTCCTTCAAATAATGGAATATAAAAATTTACTTATACTTTGAAGGGGGTTGCATGGCCGCTTGATGAAGATGTGTCTCTTGTGGGAAACCATTGAAGGATCTGTGCAAAGTTGTCCATCATTTTGTTCCTTTGTCACGCAAGGGCTTCCTCGGACAACATTTTAAAAGGATCTCCTGCTCCATCATCTTTCTTCTTGTCCCCATGGGTTTTTGTCGAGTTCAACCCGACCGATCTTGAAAATGCTCTATTGGTTCAAGTCCCAACTTCTTGTACCTGGATCTTGTCGGGGACATGCACGAAAAAAATAAATAAATGAAGACCAGACCGCTCTGATACCACTGATCGAGATTTATGGCCATAACGAAATGAATAACAGATTAAATACAATAACACATAGATACAGAGAACAACAACAGATATTCAGTGAACAATAACTTATATTGAATAAATAAAATAGGTTGAAACTGTAATACTACAGAACTGAAAACAACTTGCTCAAATGGTCGTAGCTATATCTGAGAAGAGATGTGGATGTTACGCTCATTCGTCCAAGTAGAATGATTACAATGAGGCTCTAGAGACCTTTTTAACATTACTCATGAATGCTAAAACCCTACACATCCAAAAACCTAACCCTAGGAGATGAAACGCCAAAAGTTAAGTGGGCCCAGATGGGTAAGTTGGTACCTCGATTTCCCGGGGTCGTAACTTTTGCATACGACCTTCGTTTTAGGCGCATGATAGCCCGTTGGAAAGGTCTTTTCGAGAAATACACATTATGCCATCAAAGTGCGACTTTGTCTACATTTCAATTGTGGCAAGCCAAAAAAACATTGTTTAGGGCCCCAAGACGACCCTCGAAGTACAGAAAGATGTACTGACATGAAATCTTCCAAAATAAACCAGGGTGATTAGGTGGGTGGCCACCAATCTCCACTTGGAAGTTGTGCAGGGCTTCAGACGACCCTAGAAGTGTAGAACCCACAACTACAAAGAATTACAGAAGAATGTGTTGAACTAAAAATTGTCAAGAGGAGCCAGTTGGAATAAGTGGGTGGCCACCAATATCCACCTAGAGCACATTTGCAATTAGGTTCCTTTCCCGTAATATGTGATTGTATGAAATATAAGAGAAATCAAATTGGAGGATCAAGACCTTATCTAAGATAGGTCTTAGTGGAAATTTTCGCATAGGTAAGAGTCATTCATCCAACTTATAACAAATTGAAAATCCCCAAATACATGTACCTTTTGTGTGCCCTTATTGACAACTAGTATGACTGACAGATTCATAGCAATGAGTTCAACATAATTGTTTGTTCCTCCACCTAATTTTGCCATGAATTTTATCTAGTGAGAGTTTGATAAATTGAATGTACCAGTTGCTCCACAACACTATGGCTCCCCTTGCAGAACACCATCAAAATAAATCCAAGTACTTTATTTGTCAATAGATTCCTCCACAATTTGATTTGAAGGATTTTCTATAGAAATTTGGGGAAAACTCTTGAGAATAGGCATGCTTTGGTAGACATACTATATTGGGAGAATAATATTATCTTCAAACATGTTGAAGTTCCTAGACAACCATATCCCCCATGCCACTATCATAGGTAATGCCTTGAAAGGTTTTACTGCCACATTTGAATCCTAAACCTTAAGAGTTTCCTCAATTGAGTGACCATTCCATCTCATATCTTGTCTGACTAAGATCACCAACTCCTAGGACTGCGAAGTAGAAATACATGAGCATATTAAATTAAAGATAGTATCTTAATTTTCCTTGCACGAGGGACACCTACCGGGACCTATCTTGTTCCTTTTTGAAGGTTTTCCCATGTAAGTAGTTCATTACTCAAAGCCAATCACATGAATATATGAGATTTCAAAGGACATTTGTACTTCCATACTTTCCTCCACAACTATAATTTATCTCCAACAGCTAGTCCTTCACATAGAGTCTTGTGCTCCAGTTTTGGAGTGTAATACCCCCCATTATTTTTTGACCAAACTAGTTCATCATCTTCCTCTTTGATTCTAGCATGACTAATTATGAGTTTGGAAATATAACCACTTCACAATTTTTCCATAGTACACCTCTTTGCCTAAGAATATCCGTTGATTTCCACCCCCAATTCCATATCATAGAAAGGTTGTCATCTGCTACTTGAGAGAGAGAGTATAGATACCATTCACTCTAAGGGAATTGATGATGCGTACAAATGACCTATAATCATCTACATGCCCTACCCAAGGGTCAGATTCAACACCTACTTCCACCCGAGATCTTATTCCAACTTGGTTTTAGATGAGAGAGTTGGAAATGAAAAATATGTTTAACATCTTGGCCACCCTCGCATCTGCAGTCCTTTCTTTCATATAGGGAGTAGCTTGGAGGCTTCCACACATATTAGTTCTACTTCATTTATTTTGTTCTTAAAAAAAAGTTAGTTAAAGGGTCTAGTTTGGTGAGCTATTTGAAATCTCACTTCTAATAATTGTGAAGTTTAGGCACCCTCACAAAATTAATTTATTTCCCTTGAATTGGTCGTGGGATAGCAACCTTCCCAGAATTCGACCCTATCCCTATAGGGTCCATAGATGTTGTTGACATTATATGTAATACCCCTAGGCTGAACCCCAAATGTAAATGTAAATACAAATATACTTAGGTTGGTGAGCTAGGATGCAGAAAGGACAGTATGTCTGTGATGTAAAAGTCAATGTATTCACATGCAAATATTAATGAAAAACACATCACTGCGTGTAGACCAACCATGTAAAAGAGTAAGGGGGACAAAACTCCACTAGTTAGGGAATCAAGGCTAAACATTAAGGATAAGGGGCTAAGCTAGAGAGATTAAGCTAAAAAGGAATATTATATTATTATTCCTTAATGTATAAAGTATGGATAGTTATTTTATCCAAAGTTCTAAGGATGGGGACAAGTGGGCCAAAGTAGCTCTCAACATGACAAGTGCCTAATTAGGAACATGCATACAAAGAGTTTGGACTAAGTGCATTTTCCATCATTCCTCCAAACAGGGGACTCAGGGATTTCAGCTGCCCTCCATACCTCTCTGTCACTAGCAGTGTACATGTACCTTACCCGAACCAGTATTGTACTCGTACCTGGTTAGCTTAAGAGTTTGACTGAAGATGCAGGTTATCAAGCTCGTGGGATATTGAAGAGGCAGGTTTTTAGGCTCGTGAGCAATTATCTATGGGTGAGAGAATTGTTGGGAATTGTTTCCCGAAGGTGCCAAACTACAGCTACAGGGCTCTGAGACATCCTGTCCGCCCTGTTACTGAATCCTCAGAAAGGAAATGGGGCAGTCGAAGGATTGTTGAACAAAGAAGGGGCACATTTCCTCAGGTGGGACATGCATGTGGGGAATGAGGGACTATAGGTTGTCAGTTCGAGTTGGCACATGTGAGGGAGTTTTTCCTGTTGTCTGAGATATATCAGCCTGGTTAAGAATTCCTTTACCTAGGTGAAGTTTAGTCTCAGTTCGGGGGTGACTGACTACTGAGACGTCTGAGCAGCATGGTCTAAGGCTGGGAGGAACGTGGAAGGTCTTTACGCAGTTGGTGGCCTTTTTATCAAAGATAAGTGTCAATTGTGTGTTAAATTACATGCTGCATTATTATTTATGTGTTTCTTTTTATGGTTTTTTTCCTATGTATGTTGCATGTGTATTTCTATTATTATTTTGTATGAATTTGTGTATTTGCAGCATATTTGTATGTTTTAAATTGTATACAGTTCGAAATTTTTTCAAGTGGCATAGCCGAGCAACATGTGGCTAGGGATGCTACAATATGGTATCAGAGCTGTAACATCCCCGACCCTCCAAAGATAGGGCAATGCTACCAACACAACCTTCACTTAGCCTTTAAAGCTCTGATACCAAAATGTGACATCCTCGGGCTGTCAACCCACGCAAGGAGTAATGCTACTATGGAATAACACTTATATAATATGCATTTTAATGAATTCAAATGCATTAACATAGACTAAGCACATAATTATTGCTAGCATGCATAATCAATGACATTAACAATAATTCATATGCGCAATAGAACACATGATAATCATGCAAGCATCACAGACATACATAACATACTATTACGCACAAACCGATACTTATCTTTGAAACTGTATGATGGTAACACACCAACTATGTCCAGACCTTCCACAAACCTCCCAGCCTTAGACCACACTGCTCATCACTCTCAGCAGTAGGTCACCCTCGAGCTGGGACTAAGCTCCATTGGGCAAGGGATTCCTAGGCTAGGCAAGGTCAATAGGGCAGTCACACAGTTACAGAGGAAGGTTTCTTTCCCAGGAGCCACTTATGCCCACTGCTCACAGACTCTCATTCCCCACAT
>JZKD02S2352387.1:13845-31100 GCA_000966675.3 Picea glauca | reverse complement strand
GTGATGAGACCTCCCATTCTCTTGGTTAGGTCTTGTTTTTATTTTATCATTTTTCTTAGGGTCCCTTAGTTTCTTATTGAGAGGCTTTTTATTGCCTTCTCGGGGATCCCTTGGGTGAAGCATGTCTAGGTTTTATTTCCTATGGCTTTTATCTTTTACCAGCTACTTTTACCCCCTGGGCCTTTAGCCCCTTCTTCCCACAAGACAAAGTGTAACCGTGAAAGGTCATCCTAATGACCAGACTAGGGGAATGGGATGGATGAGTGGGGTATAAGATGTAAATATGATAAGATGGTGGGAGCGGACGATGGCTCTGCAAATCCCCCTTGGTGACTAACCAAAACCCATGAATATCAGCTTACTAAGTTACCCAATTAATCACTCCAACAATGGTCAAGTGGATTAGTGTAAGATCCAAGCAGTCATCAGAAATGAAAGGAACCTAATGCATGTATAAGAAGGTTATAACGAACAAATATGACACATACCATGATACCTGGGACCAATTACCTCATGGAGCAAGAGTCCTCTCCGATGCATGGCCAGGCCGGTGGTGATGGAAGCCGCTACCACTGACAGGACAAGTCTGGTTGAGAAGAAGAAACATGGGCCCTCCAGGGCCATGCCTAAGTCAATCCTGCTCTCGATACTCCATGTCTAGGACCATGTGGGCCTCGAGACATGATCTCCTAGTTATCCCTAGATATCTGGGATAACAAGGTCGAACAGGAACTCTCAGAGCTTTGTAGCTGTTACTCGACTCCCTCAAGGAGAATTCACTTTCTCAACACACTCTCTCACCTGGAGAGAGTTGCTCATAGGCCTAACAACTTGCCTCTTCAATCTACGGGCCTGACAACCCGCCCTTGGCAAACCACTGGCCTGTCAACCTGTTTCTTTTATCCATCTCCTAAGACAAACGGGCAAGGGTGGAGGCAACAACAGAACTCGAGTAAGGCAGAGTACGACTCAGGAAAATACTAGTGCACGCATGTTACAGAGGTTCATGATGGGCTCGGGTTCAACAATGGCAGAAATGGCTGGCTGCGTGAGTGAACTTGTCAGGATAAAGGTGGCCGACTGGTTTGAGAACGACGAGAATGGCGAGAGTGTGAGAGCCAACTGTGTGTCCCCCAACTTCTGTGAGTCACCCCTCAAACAACAAGAATTCCCACTTAAAACTGCATGTGCCTGAGCTCACACCTCTCGCTCATGAAGCACGTTCCTTTCCATTTGGAAGTCATTCCCTCTTCCCAAAGGAACTTAGGATACAATCATATCCTTCTATCAACATTTAGAATAATAATAAACTATTCTTGGACTTAAGCTCTTAAGCTTAGTCCCTATTTCCAGCTTCTCAGCCCCCTCTCCCTTACTCAGCCTAGTGGAGCTTAATCCCTATTTCTAGCCTCTTAGCCCCCTCTCCCTTACCCAACCTAGTGGAGCTTAGTCCCCCATACTCTTTCTTCGTGGTCAATCTACTCGCAACGATGTTTTTATATTAATAATATGAATATTTACATGTACAAAACAGGCTCCTGGCCTTTAACACCAAGGCTCACTGGCCTAATAAACACTTAAGCCTATCAACTTATAATTGCTTGGCTCACCTGCCTACAAAACATCTTACAATTCATAAATACAATTGGGCTTGTCCTTGGGGATATTACATAACTCAAGCAAGGGGTTGCAATAGTAATAAGACAAAGTCAAGGGGTGTTCTTCTTTAATGGCAGAATGTCCATAAGGGTCTCATGATATAACTTAANAGGAAAAAATATTTCACAGGTGATAGGGACCGCTGCCTGGAGAGGCCTGCAAAAGTCTAGATAGGCTCGCCGATTTTTAACCTGTGTCAAAGATCCATGCCTCTTCTCAAGACAAAAATCACCTGGATTCTGGGGAATGGGTCAAAGATTTGGATTTGGGAGGACTCCATTCTCGGAGAACAACCCCTCTCAGAACTAAGAGAAACACGGAACATCAAGGGCTGGATTTTGAACAAAAATTGCAGAATGCTTTGGGATATTTCCCAGTGGAAGAATGATGCCAAGCAATCCTGGGAAGGATGGAACCTAGGGAGGTATCCAGAAGAGCTCAAAGAGGAAGCAACAATTTTTCTAGATTTCCTCCAAGGGAAGTCACCTTTAAATGCCAGAACCAAAGACAAGCGAGGTTGGGGATTAGACTCAGGGGCTTACACATCAGTAGATGGTTATAAGGTAGTTTCATACATTCTGTGGGTCCCTCCTAATCCTGCCCCATGGAAAGCTCTCTGGAATTTCTCCTCAATCCCTAAGGTGGATCTCTTTGTCTGGACTCTCATTCACAACAGTATTTTAACCTTTGATAACCTAAAAAGGAAAGGATGGGAAGGGCCTTCTCGCGACCCCCTGTGCTCACAGGCAGAAGAAACCACTACCCATCTTCTTTTCATCTGTGAATTCTCCAAATAATTTTGGGGGCTTCTTGTGGGTTCAGTCGCCTCCAACTTTCCAACCTCGGGCAAGGATATTTTTAATTGCTGGCTGTCCCTATCCCCATTTGATCTGACAAAAAAAAATCTCCTCAAAATGGTATGGATGTGGATTTCCAAATTTATTTGTTGGAAGATCTGGTTAGAGAGGAACAACATAATTTTTAATGAAGAAAGAAGATTGCCAGCTCAGGTGGCTATCAAAGCCAAGACCATGATTTTAGAAGCCATAAGTGTGAAGAATTCTATCCAGAACTCTGCCACTTTAACTGATGAAGAAGGGAATTGGCTCAAGGAGTTCAGGCAAATCCATCTGGATACCAACCAAATCAATTCTCCAAAAAAGAGGAACTGGGAGATCCGGATGACGGAAGAAGATTTCCTGAAATGGAGATCGTCGCTAGACGAATGGTGTCTCTTCTTTGATGGGGCTTCAAAAGGAAACCTTGGCAAGCCAGGGGGAGGAGGCATACTTCTTGAACCCACTGGATCAACTAAATTGTCCTTCACTTGGGGACTAGGCTTCACCTCCAACAATCAAGCTGAATTCTTAGCTCTCTGGCAAGGGCTAACTCAGGTGGTAAAGATGGGCATCAAGGAAGTAACGATTTTGGGTGACTCTAAACAGGTGGTGGATGCGTTGAATTTCAAAAAAATTCCAAAGGACATGAGGCTGGCTCAGTTGTATAAAAAGACCCTCCTNTATAAGAGTAGTCCCCATAGTCAAGGAGGTCAGCCACGCTCAGTTTGCCGATGACACCCTCTTATTGGGGAACGCCAATCTCAAAACAGTAAGGAATTTCAAAACAGAACTGGACCTCTATAAAGCCTGCTCTGGCAGTGAAATAAATTACCATAAAAGCAAGATATTTGGCTGGAACTGCAATCCTAGAGAAATGTTGCAAATAATTCGGGCTCTTGAGATGGAAGGAATAACAGTTTGGGACAATTTTACCTACCTGGGGATTCCAATCTTCAAAGCACACTCCAAAGTAGCCCACTGGATGCCCATGGTGGATAAACTCAAAAATAATATTCAAGCATGGGGAGCAAATTGGCTCAACAAAGAAGGTAAAGTGGTCTTAATGAATTCAATCATTACAAGCCTTCCAATTTACCAATGTTCTGTACTTCTCACCCCTAAAACTATTACAAATAAAATCGATGAGCTACTCCGGAGATTTCTATGGGAAGGAGGCAAGAATTGTGAAAGAAAACTTCATTTAGTTAATTGGGATAAGGTCAAGAGGCCAAAGATGGAAGGTGGACTAAGCATAAGAGATGTGGCTTCCCACAATATTGCTATGGGAGGGAAACTGCTTTGGAAAATGATCACGGGGAAAATATCTTGGAGCAAGCAAATCCTTAGGAAAAAATATTTCACAGGTGATAGGGACCACTGCCTGGAGAGGCCTGCAAAAGTCCAGATAGGCTCGCCGATTTTTAACTTGTGTCAAAGATCCATGCCTCTTCTCAAGACAAAAATCACCTGGATTCTGGGGAATGGGTCAAAGATTTGGATTTGGGAGGACTCCATTCTCAGAGAACAACCCCTCTCAGAACTAAGAGAAACACGGAACATCAAGGGCTGGATTTTGAACAAAAATTGCAGAATGCTTTGGGATATTTCCCAGTGGAAGAATGATGCCAAGCAATCCTGGGAAGGATGGAACCTAGGGAGGTATCCAGAAGAGCTCAAAGAGGAAGCAACAATTTTTCTAGATTTCCTCCAAGGGAAGTCACCTTTAAATGCCAGAACCAAAGACAAGCGAGGTTGGGGATTAGACTCAGGGGCTTACACATCAGTAGATGGTTATAAGGTAGTTTCATACATTCTGTGGGTCCCTCCTAATCCTGCCCCATGGAAAGCTCTCTGGAATTTCTCCTCAATCCCTAAGGTGGATCTCTTTGTCTGGAATCTCATTCACAACAGTATTTTAACCTTTGATAACCTAAAAAGGAAAGGATGGGAAGGGCCTTCTCGCTACCCCCTATACTCACAGGCAGAAGAAACCACTGCCCATCTTCTTTTCATCTGTGAATTCTCCAAATAATTTTGGGGGCTTCTTGTGGGTTCAGTCACCTCCAACTTTCCAACCTCGGGCAAGGAGATTTTTAATTGCTGGCTGTCCCTATCCCCATTTGATCTGACAAAAAAAAATCTCCTCAAAACGGTATGGATGTGGATTTCCAAATTTATTTGTTGGAAGATCTGGTTAGAGAGGAACAACATAATTTTTAATGAAGAACGAAGATTGCCATCTCAGGTGGCTATCAAAGCCAAGACCATGATTTCAGAAGCCATAAGTGTGAATAATTCTATCCAGAACTCTGCCACTTTAACTGATGAAGAAGGGAATTGGCTCAAGGAGTTCAGGCAAATCCATCTGGATACCAACCAAATCAATTCTCCAAAAAAGAGGAACTGGGAGATCCGGATGACGGAAGAAGATTTCCTGAAATGGAGATCGTCGCTAGACGAATGGTGTCTCTTCTTTGATTGGGCTTCAAAAGGCAACCTTGGCAAGCCAGGGGGAGGAGGCATACTTCTTGAACCCACTGGATCAACTAAATTGTCCTTCACTTGGGGACTAGGCTTCGCCTCCAACAATCAAGCTGAATTCTTAGCTCTCTGGCAAGGGCTAACTCAGGTGGTAAATCTGGGCATCAAGGAAGTAACGATTTTGGGTGACTCTAAAAAGGTGGTGGATGCATTGAATTTCAAAAAAATTCCAAAGGACATGAGGCTGGCTCAGTTGTATAAAAAGACCCTCCTTCTCCTGGAGCAGCTCAACGATTACAAAATCTATCATGTGCTAAGATTGTTGAACGGTCAGGCAGATAAAGAGGCAAATCAAGGTACTCTGCTCAGTAAAGGACTGTTGAAGATCAATGAGGAAACATATCATCACTCGATCCCCTAATCAAAGAGCCAATCCGGACGTGTCTTTTCAAGTGGGCAATCCGTCAGACAGAAAGAGTGTCAGAATTAGTCTAGCTGCGGGACGGATGAGATCTCAGCTCAGATATTTGGTGTCACATTGCCTCCGTGAGGATCATGAGTTGGGACAGATGGGTTCGTTGTTAAAAGAAACCCTCTTGTTGCAAAACTCACTTCAGCAGTTGGACGAACGAATTGCAGGGCATCGGGAAGCAACAAATAATCCAGGTCTAGAAGGCATGAAGTCGGGCTCCAAGACACCCCTCACAACAAAAGAGAGAATAGATCTGATCAGGACAGAATTGGAAAGCATTAGAGCCTCTACAAAGCAGATAAAATGGGAAATGCTCAACTTTGAAATGCAGGATCTAAGGGACAAACTTTTAGATGAAATACATTCTGGATTGAAGGACGCGACCAACCTCATGGGAGACTTAGGGAAGCATCTCTGTAGTATGGAGTAGAAGGTTGAGGAACTAAATAAAGTGTTTAGCAAGATTTCTGAGGCTTCAGTAGAAGCAGCCACCAACTCGGGTAAAGGAGGAGATCGTTGATGGATTGGCCGTTCGCCCTCAGTTTTTGTAAGGACCTCCAGTAGAAGATCTTGTCTCGGCATTTAGCAGTCTTTCCTTTCAGTTGTTTTGGTCTCACTGGCATTAGCAGTCTGGTTTGTATGTAATACAAGTACTCTAGCTGGATGAAGAATCATAGAGCAGTAGCTCTGATTTGCATTGTAAGGGTTAGGCAGCCCTCTCTGCCATATTCTAAATAAAGCTCCATAACCGTTTATGTTAAAAAAAAAAATAGAGTTCCAGATCCCATCTCTAAAGTTGGTAGTATAGTTATTTCCAGACACTTCACCACTTGAGGAACACTTATTATATCTTTAGCAACTCAATGAGCAGTGAAGTGATGTAGCCTTGGCTAACGAGGCTCACAAGAAAAGATTCAAGTGTCAGTATGATTGGTTCATTTTTCCTTGGATTTTCTTTGAAGGTGACCTTGTCATGGTCTACGACCAAGATAAGGATCCCCTGGGGGTAGGCAAGTTCAAGCCCATGTGGTTGATACCTTTCATTGTGAAGGAGGTACTAAATAAGGGTACATATCGTTTGGTTGACTTTGAGGGGAACACTTTAGTGGAGCCTAGAAATGGGCTCTACCTAAAGAAGTATTACTTGTAGGTCGGTCGCCTTGGGTGACTTCTTATACATATGTATAGTTATTATAAATTTACTTTCTTTTGTCTTTTTGTTTTATGAATGTGTCATTATTGATGTCATATTTTTCACTATGGCAGATGTCAAGTGAATCAGAGGTGTTCGTTGGGTTCGCGGACAACGCTAGTTGACACACTCGGAGGCTTGCTTTTGCAGATTGGGTGATCTCCACACCTCAGGGCCAGTTGCTATCTTTTGGAGGTGTCTATTTAGGTGACACTAAAAACAATGTCGCTAAGTACGTGCAATGATATAGTTACTTCATGATACTTTGTTGCATGATATCTCTCACCTCCAGGTCTACTTATATGCACAACTAGTTGTGTCCAAGTTAAATGGGGTTTACCGCATTTATGATCCTACTCTACACCGATGGTTCCTTAGGGTACGTCTCTTAGAATGTTTCTTTGATTACATTATGTATATCCATGTTCCTAGGAGACTAAATCAAATGACAGATACTCTAGCTAATCAAGTATTAGATTGGCATATTTCACATACATAGAAAGAAGCACACACATACACATGCACGTACATTGTAAAAATGCGATCCATAAGACATAAAAGATGTAAATACACACACACACACACACATATATATATATATATCAAAAGTCTCAGAGTACATAGGTGGGTGCAAGTGCCTCAAAAAATAAAATTTTTGGTATACATCGCGAGGCTTATGCCCTAAAAAATATACAAAAGAGTGTTGTTGTCATAGGGGCAGACCCAGGGTTCAACGCTTCAACAATGCACCAACAAAACCCTAACTACTAGCCCTTTTGGCAACACCTGTGAAGCAAATGAAGTCTCACCCAAGGTAGAGGTAAGGGGGTTGTAGGAATTAGGTGTCTACACCCTAGCTGGGACATAGATCTGTGATTACAACACTTAACATAGCACTTAGCCAATCAATATGAATTAGTTCATAAGTCCCATTCTCATCGCAGATTAAACCCTAATTATATATCAATACAGTAGAAACCAAGATCGAGTACTTTAGATCACCTAACACATATAATTTACTTAGATATAACAATCAAATATCATAAAGCACTAAGCATCCACAAATCTACCTATCATACATCAAGATCAGTGCACTAAGTAGATAAATACATAAACAACATGAGCAATATTGCACAAATCACATTAGAGCACAAGATATAAGTGGTTCACTCAGTGTGGGGCTACATCCACCAACTTCTTCTTCTCTTCTTTATTAATCTTCAATTGTTCTACATTCCTTGGCTCCTGTTCACAAAGCCACAAAGCGCAACTACTCAGAGGACAGGATATCTGTGTGCATCCCGCCAAATCCTCCTTCCCAAAATCAGGTCAAGGCACAAAGCCAACTCCTTATTAGAACAAAGCCTTACATAGTCTGTGCACAAAGACTCTTACAATTACTTTCATTGAGCCAGAACAAATCAATACAACACTTAGCTAGCACCTTTTACATATTCTTGCACGAAGCCCACTTAGACANGATTGCTGGGATTCATTAGCTTTATTTCCTAATCAAAACAACTCTGAGAATTTAGTAGTGGCAGGGGATCTAGACGTCACCCTCTCACTGGCCGAGAAGAAAGGGGGATCTATTTTCCGAGACCCTGCTAGGGAATGGGTTGAAGACTTCATTTTGGATTGGGAATTGGAAGATATTTCTCCAACCAATGGGAAGTTCACTTGGTCCAATAAAAGACTAGGACCAGGCCACATAACTTCTACACTAGACAGATTCCTTGTCCAATCTTCTTTCCTTACTCTTGGTCTCATGGCAACTTCCAAGGTCCTCCCTCATTACACTTCAGATCACAAGCCTATCTCCCTGTCCCTCTATCCTAGTTCTTCTCTAGGCCCTATCCCGTTTAGATTCTGCCCAAATTGGACAAGACATGAAGACTTCCTAAACCTTGTCCTTCATACTTGGAATATCTCCATCACTGGGTCCCCCTTCTATGTTTGGGAAGAGAAACTCAGAAACCTCAAAGTTAATCTAAAAATGTGGGCCAAAAACCTTGGCTCACCCATGGATGAAAGGAAAAGAATTCAGGAAACTCTAGAAAGACATCAGGAAGTCATGGAAGAAGCTCAAGTGACCCAGAAACTCCTCAACCAGGAATCCAAAATCCAAATAAAGTACCATAAAAGTTGCAGGGAAGAAGAAACATACTGGAGAATCAAATCAAGGGCGCTTTGGCTTCAAGAGGGAGATAAAAATACATCTTTCTTCCATAAGCAAGCCCAAGCAAGGACCAATTACAATTTCATCAGCGAAATCCAATGGCAAGACCAAGTCTACACGGACTCTGAAGGCATCAAAGAGGTGGATCATACTTATTTCAAAAACCTTTATTTAGTGCCAGACCAAGAGGACTTGGAGTTGGACTCCTATCCATTTTCAGAAATCCCAGCTCTGGTCACAGAAGAGGATAATAGGATCTTGAACAGACATGTCAGCATTAATGAAATCAAGAAAGCAGTTTTCAAAATGAACCCTGACAAAGCGCCTGGGCCAGACGGATTCACAGCTTGCTTCTACACCCACTGCTAGGACATCATAAAAAAGGATTTAAGCAGAATGGTCATGAAATCTCAGGACTGCAACAAACTTGGAGGCAACACAAACTCGTCCTTACTAGCCCTCATCCCAAAAGAAAAAGGGGCCAAAAACTTTGCTAGATTCAAACTGATTTCCCTTTGTAACACTGGTTACAAAATTATCACCAAAATAATTGCAAACAGGCTCAAAAAAATTCTGCCAAAATTGATTCCGGAAAATCAAGGAGGATTTGTGAAAGGGAGGCAAATTCTAGATAACATTATTCTAGTTCAAGAAGCCATTCATACTAGCTGTAAAAAAAAAGAAAAGGGCATGGTAGTCAAGTTGGACTTAGCTAATTCTTTTGATAGGGTAAGACATGATTTTCTATTTGCAGTTATGAGGAAGTTTGGATTTAATCAGAAGTTCATCGGTTGGGTTAAAGTCTGCATTACTGCACCTTGGATCGCCCCTTTGATAAATGGACGCCCTGCCAAGTTTTTCCAGGCTTCTCGAGGATTGAGGAAAGGGTGCCCTCTCTCCCCCCTGCTCTACGTATTACAAGCCTCAGTTCTAAGTTTCCAATTGCAGAGTGCTCTTCAAAGTAGATCTCTTCCAGGTATAAGAGTAGTCCCCACAGTCAAGGAGGTCAGCCACGCTCATTTTGCCGATGACACCCTCTTATTGGGGAATGCCAATCTCAAAACAGTAAGGAATTTCAAAACAGAACTGGACCTCTATAAATCCTGCTCTGGCAGTGAAATAAATTACCATAAAAGCAAGATATTTGGCTGGAACTGCAATCCTAGATAAATGTTACAAATAAGTCGGGCTCTTGAGATGGAAGGA
Organism: Picea glauca; assembly: GCA_000966675.3. NCBI lineage: Eukaryota > Viridiplantae > Streptophyta > Pinopsida > Pinales > Pinaceae > Picea > Picea glauca. The sequence goes on along the minus strand of JZKD02S2352387.1, from coordinate 21,072 downwards.
ATAACAGTTTGGGACAATTTTACCTACCCGGGGATTCCAATCTTCAAAGCACACTCCAAAGTAGCCCACTGGATGCCCATGGTGGATAAACTCAAAAATAATATTCAAGCATGGGGAGAAAATTGGCTCAACAAAGCAGGTAAAGTGGTCTTAATGAATTCAATCATTACAAGCCTTCCAATTTACCAATGTTCTGTACTTCTCGCCCCTAAAACTATTACAAATAAAATCGATGAGCTGCTCCAGAGATTTCTATGGGGAGGCAAGAATTGTGAAAGGAAACTTCATTTAGTTAATTGGGATAAGGTCAAGAGGCCAAAGCTGGAAGGTGGACTAAGCATAAGAGATGTGGCTGCCCACAATATTGCTATGGGAGGGAAACTGCTTTGGAAAATGATCACGGGGAAAAGATCCTGGAGCAAGCAAATCCTTAGGAAAAAATATTTCACAGGTGATAGGGACCGCTACCTGGAGAGGCCTGCAAAAGTCCAGATAGGCTCGCCGATTTTCAACCTGTGTCAAAGAGCCATGCCTCTTCTCAAGACAAAAATCACCTGGATTCTGGGGAATGGGTCAAAGATTTGGATTTGGGAGGACTCCATTCTCAGAGAACAACCCCTCTTAGAACTAAGAGAAACATGGAACATCAAGGGCTGGATTTTGAACAAAAATTGCAGAACGCTTTGGGATATTTCCCAGTGGAAGAATGATGCCAAGCAATCCTGGGAAGGATGGAACCTAGGGAGGTATCCAGAAGAGCTCAAAGAAGAAGCAACAATTTTGCTAGATTTCCTCCAAGGGAAGTCACCTTTAAATGCCATAACCAAAGACAAGCGAGGTTGGGGATCAGACTCAGGGGCTTACACATCAGTAGATGGTTATAAGGCAGTTTCAGACATTCCGTGGGTCCCTCCTAATCCTTCCCCATGGAAAGCTCTCTGGAATTTCCCCTCAATCCCTAAGGTGGATCTCTTTGTCTGGACTCTCATTCACAACAGTATTTTAACCTTTGATAACCTAAAAAGGAAAGGATGGGAAGGGCCTTCTCGCTACCCCCTGTTCTCACAGGAAGAAGAAACCACTGCCCATCTTCTTTTCATCTGTGAATTCTCCAAATAATTTTGGGGGATTCTTGTGGGTTCAGTCGCCTCCAACTTTCCAACCTCGGGCAAGGAGATTTTTAATTGCTGGCTGTCCCTATCCCCATTTGATCTGACAAAAAAAAATCTCCTCAAAACGGTATGGATGTGGATTCCCAAATTTATTTGTTGGAAGATCTGGTTAGAGAGGAACAACATAATTTTTAATGAAGAAAGAAGATTGCCAGCTCAGGTGGCTATCAAAGCCAAGACCATGATTTCAGAAGCCATAAGTGTAAAGAATTCTATCCAGAACTCTGCCACTTTAACTGATGAAGAAGGGAATTGGCTCAAGGAGTTCAGGCAAATCCATCCGGATACTAACCAAATCAATTCTCCAAAAAAGAGGAACTGGGAGATCAAGATGACGGAAGAAGATTTCCTGAAATGGAGATCGTCGCTAGACGAATGGTGTCTCTTCTTTGATGGGGATTCAAAAGGAAACCTTGGCAAGGCAGGGGGAGGAGGCATACTTCTTGAACCCACTGGATCAACTAAATTGTCCTTCGCTTGGGGACTAGGCTTCGCCTCCAACAATCAAGCTGAATTCTTAGCTCTCTGGCAAGGGCTAACTCAGGTGGTAAAGCTGGGCATCAAGGAAGTAACGATTTTGGGTGACTCTAAACAGGTGGTGGATGCGTTGAATTTCAAAAAAATTCCAAAGGACATGAGGCTGGCTCAGTTGTATAAAAAGACCCTCCTTCTCCTGGAGCATCTCAACGATTACAAAATCTATCATGTGTTAAGATTGCTGAACGGTCAGGCAGATAAAGAGGCAAATCAAGGTACTCTTCTCAGTAAAGGACTATTGAATATCAATGAGGAAACATATCATCACTCGATCCCCTAATCAAAGAGACAATCCGGACGTGTCTTTTCAAGTGGGAAATCTGTCAGACAGAAAGAGTGTCAGAATCAGTCTAGCTGCGGGACGGATGAGATCTCAGCTCAGATATTTGGTGTCACATTGCCTCCGTGAGGATCATGAGTTGGGACAGATGGGTTCACTGTTAAAAGAAACCCTCTTGTTTCAAAACTCACTTCAGCAGTTGGACGAACGAATTGCAGGGCATCGGGAAGCAGCAAATAATCCGGGTCTAGAAGGCATGAAGTCCGGCTCCAAGACACCCCTCACAACAAAAGAGAGAATAGATCTGATCAGGGTAGAATTGGAAAGCATTAGAGCCTCTACAAAGCAGAGAAAATGGGAAATGCTCAACTTTGAAATGCAGGATCTAAGGGACAAACTTTTAGATGAAATACATTCTGGATTGAAGGACGTGGCCAACCTCATGGGAGACTTAGGGAAGCGTCTCTGTAGTCTGGAGCAGAAGGTTGAGGAACTAACTAAAGTGTTTAGCAAGATTTCTGAGGCTTCAGTAGAAGCAAACACCAACTTGGGTAAAGGAGGAGATCGTTGATGGATTGGCCGTTCGCCCTCAGTTTTTGTAAGGACCTCCAGCAGAAGATCTTGTCTCGGCATTTAGCAGTCTTTCCTTTCAGTTGTTTTGGTCTCACTGGCATTAGCAGTCTGGTTTGTATGTAATACAAGTACTCTAGCTGGATGAAGAATCATAGAGCAGTAGCTCTGATTTGCATTGTAAGGGTTAGGCAGCCCTCTCTGCCATATTCTAAATAAAGCTCCATAACCGTTTATGTTAAAAAAAAAAATAGAGTTCCAGATCCCATCTCTAAAGTTGGTAGTATAGTTATTTCCAGACACTTCACCACTTGAGGAACACTTATTATATCTTTAGCAACTCAATGAGCAGTGAAGTGATGTAGCCTTGGCTAACGAGGCTCACAAGAAAAGATTCAAGTGTCAGTATGATTGGTTCATTTTTCCTTGGATTTTCTTTGAAGGTGACCTTGTCATGGTCTACGACCAAGATAAGGATCCCCTGGGGGTAGGCAAGTTCAAGCCCATGTGGTTGATACCTTTCATTGTGAAGGAGGTACTAAATAAGGGTACATATCGTTTGGTTGACTTTGAGGGGAACACTTTAGTGGAGCCTAGAAATGGGCTCTACCTAAAGAAGTATTACTTGTAGGTCGGTCGCCTTGGGTGACTTCTTATACATATGTATAGTTATTATAAATTTACTTTCTTTTGTCTTTTTGTTTTATGAATGTGTCATTATTGATGTCATATTTTTCACTATGGCAGATGTCAAGTGAATCAGAGGTGTTCGTTGGGTTCGCGGACAACGCTAGTTGACACACTCGGAGGCTTGCTTTTGCAGATTGGGTGATCTCCACACCTCAGGGCCAGTTGCTATCTTTTGGAGGTGTCTATTTAGGTGACACTAAAAACAATGTCGCTAAGTACGTGCAATGATATAGTTACTTCATGATACTTTGTTGCATGATATCTCTCACCTCCAGGTCTACTTATATGCACAACTAGTTGTGTCCAAGTTAAATGGGGTTTACCGCATTTATGATCCTACTCTACACCGATGGTTCCTTAGGGTACGTCTCTTAGAATGTTTCTTTGATTACATTATGTATATCCATGTTCCTAGGAGACTAAATCAAATGACAGATACTCTAGCTAATCAAGTATTAGATTGGCATATTTCACATACATAGAAAGAAGCACACACATACACATGCACGTACATTGTAAAAATGCGATCCATAAGACATAAAAGATGTAAATACACACACACACACACACATATATATATATATATCAAAAGTCTCAGAGTACATAGGTGGGTGCAAGTGCCTCAAAAAATAAAATTTTTGGTATACATCGCGAGGCTTATGCCCTAAAAAATATACAAAAGAGTGTTGTTGTCATAGGGGCAGACCCAGGGTTCAACGCTTCAACAATGCACCAACAAAACCCTAACTACTAGCCCTTTTGGCAACACCTGTGAAGCAAATGAAGTCTCACCCAAGGTAGAGGTAAGGGGGTTGTAGGAATTAGGTGTCTACACCCTAGCTGGGACATAGATCTGTGATTACAACACTTAACATAGCACTTAGCCAATCAATATGAATTAGTTCATAAGTCCCATTCTCATCGCAGATTAAACCCTAATTATATATCAATACAGTAGAAACCAAGATCGAGTACTTTAGATCACCTAACACATATAATTTACTTAGATATAACAATCAAATATCATAAAGCACTAAGCATCCACAAATCTACCTATCATACATCAAGATCAGTGCACTAAGTAGATAAATACATAAACAACATGAGCAATATTGCACAAATCACATTAGAGCACAAGATATAAGTGGTTCACTCAGTGTGGGGCTACATCCACCAACTTCTTCTTCTCTTCTTTATTAATCTTCAATTGTTCTACATTCCTTGGCTCCTGTTCACAAAGCCACAAAGCGCAACTACTCAGAGGACAGGATATCTGTGTGCATCCCGCCAAATCCTCCTTCCCAAAATCAGGTCAAGGCACAAAGCCAACTCCTTATTAGAACAAAGCCTTACATAGTCTGTGCACAAAGACTCTTACAATTACTTTCATTGAGCCAGAACAAATCAATACAACACTTAGCTAGCACCTTTTACATATTCTTGCACGAAGCCCACTTAGACAAACTTCGCTCTATGTCCTATCTACTTATTTATACATTACAAAAATGCCTAAACATGGGTAAACCCATGGGCCGAAATCCCATAATTTTTAAAGAAACCCTAAAAACTCAAAAATCCCACAAAATAAGTGAGATCTCACGATCTCAGCTTTGCTTGGGTGCTCCATCTTCGACCAGCCTGTTGAAGTCCCAAAAATGGTCAAACATGACCAATGTTTCCTCAAAATTTGGTCAAGGGCCAACAGGCCCCCAACACTCACCTGTGACTCGTCCCGACTCACGCATATCTGGACAGGGCTACTTCGAAGGCCTCAAGATTAGCTCGAGCTTCCTTGACTTGCTGCTTCACTAAAGCCTCTTGCTTGGCAAACTCCTGAATGACTTGCGTGGTGAGGGGCCCTTCCAGACATTGTTCTACTGTTGCAACCAATTGGTCTAGATGAAAGCCTTGTCCTTCAACTTCTTCAAAAATCATATAGGCTTCATCCTGCATCAGCTGGAGTCTCTGTGTTACTTCCATAACATTGATCTGGATGGAAGTAACCTACTGCTGGACTGCGCACTGCTCCTATGACCTCTTCATCTTCTCAACTGTAGTAAGCTGCTTCATTTGTGCTTGCACGATGGACACCTACTGCTTCGCCTCTTGGAGTTGTGCTTCCAATTACCTCAACTCCGGATCTTCTATAAGGTGCTCATAGGTTTGTGCACTTAGATCACTTAGTTTCCAAGACTCTGAGGGAGTGCCCTAATTCTTTCTACCGTGTTCCAAACAACTTCTTCCCTCTGATCACGTACTTCTTGCGTAGTGCTCGACACTGGTTGGATTTCTATCTCCATTATTCTTGGTTGAAGTTGTTGAATTAATTAGAATCTGGACCTGGGGTCAAATTTTAGCTCAATTTTCAAAGTGCTCGGAATGCGATGAAAATAGTACCATTGCGTCCGTCTCGTCTTCCTGATTCCGGTGGTATAATTACTTTCTCAAACAGAGTCTGTATGGAGAAGATATCGTGATCTGTTCATCAAGACAAACAGGCAAAAATTTGATGCTGACTATACCTATCCATATAGTCCATACAGTCCGTACGGTCTGACGTGGTAGGGCCGTACAGACCGCACGATGATGATGTGGTAGTTGTTTATTGGTTGATTGCTGGCGAATCATGTGTTGACACATGTCTGGTTGGTGGCCAATAATATGAGGACATGTGGCCCAATCCTTGGGCGCCACGTGTCCCCCTCATTATTGGTTTATGGGTTATATAAAATGTAATGGGAGTCCGCGGGGTTCAACCCCCGGACCTCCCTTACTATGTAAAGACTTCACAACTTTCTGCTAACCACTATGCCGACCTTGTTCCTTGTTTCATATATCCACGCGCATATATTTAAACTTGATTGTTGTATTCAATGGAAAGGGGGGCGGGCCGAGGCTTAGACTTGACCCATGGTTTCATTCCACAACATATGACCATACATTTAAATGGGCGCGGGAGTTATGTTTTGGAAATGGCACGCGTTGTGAACGATAAACCCGTGGTTCCATTGTAAACCATGTAACCATATATATAATGTGTGCAGAGTTGTGGTTTAAAATCCCGGTTCTATGCGATTAAACGTATGACCAATGTAAACAGAGGTTTGGTGCATGGGGTTGTTACAACATGTTCAGCCCACGGTTGTATTGGCATTATATGACTGTGCCTATTGGTGTATAGCGCGCGGGGTTTTAAAATGTGTAGCCCGTGGTTTCTAGGTGCGTCCATGTGACCACATTACACGAGAATGCGCGTGGTTCTAATACATATGACCACCATTGCAAAAAATGCGCAAGAATTTGGAGTTTTTCCAACGGTTAAGCCCACGCGCCTGGACACTTGTCAAGTTCTTGTTCCATTTTGTAACTGAGCCCCGAAATTGCGCTGGGACGTGGCCATATGTCCCCCATGCGCCCAACACCTCCGTCCTTGGGGGCTCTAATTCCGCTAACGGTGCGACATTTTGGTGCCAATTTCATAATGCGCGTGTGTGCTGGGTTTAGGCACGGAAAATGCCCAGAAGCTAGGTTCACTCACACACAGGTGCAAAATGGCAAACCAGAGACAACAAGCTTGAAGGAGAAAAATGGAAGGAGGCCTAACTTCTTCATTTTTTGGCCAAATGAGGTGCTGTAAAAGCCCAGCTAGGGGTTTTTGGATGTTCTGAGTCCATTGGCACTATTTTCACAGGCATTTGAAGACTTATTTTACAGGTTTTTTTGCCACAAAGAAGCTCAGGGAAGCTTAGAGGCCACATGTAGAATCGGTCATGATTGGATGAGACAAGATCCATTTTCAGAGTTCTAATAGTCATTTTTGGGGTTTTTATGTATTCTGAACCCAATGGTACAGTCTGTAAATACATTGGAGTTGAGCAGCAGCTTGTAAAAGAACATTTGACAAACTAATCCCAAAGAGCCAAGTCCATTGAAGGAGGCTCAAGGAGATGTAGCCCAGAGAGGGGTGAACTCCTTTAT
>JZKD02S2352365.1:6982-23303 GCA_000966675.3 Picea glauca | reverse complement strand
GGGGCTTCCATCTATCCAACCTCAAGATGATGAATGCAGTTCAATCTCAAAACCCAATGATTACTCCCCAGATTCGGCCTTGGAGTTACATCTCTGCAGCAGGGTTGTTGGACAATTTTCATCAACCCCAACGGTTGAGCAAGCTAAGCAATTGAACAAGGATTCTGATCGCGACACAGGCTCTTGTAAAATGCCAATTTCCTTTTTACAATCATGTGGCTCTTACAGGCAACTGTTCATCTACACTCAAATGGCAGAGGATCACTGCCCCTCTTTTTTATAAATAGTAACCATTGTGTTCTCAAACTGAAGACCAAGGGTCTTCTATTCTACAGTGGCAGAGCCCATTTCAGAGGGCTTAACAGTCTGCTTTCTCAGAGCTTGAGAAGAAGGGAAGCCTTTATGTATATGTATGAGTACTCTCTCCATAAAATTTTAACATTTGTAATCTCACATCGAATTTCATTGGAATTCGTGGTCTTAGCACGCCCCTCACAAGAGGGCCAAAAACAAATATACATCAGACATGCAGACGGTTTTGCGTTCACATTGTTATCTTGGAAATTAGATTAAATTTTATTAATGTATTGTTGGGGTACACGGTTCTTCATGGATTAATAAAAACGTTTTTACAGTTAAAAAAATATATATAATGTATAATTAATAAATATTTTATGTTAAAGAAGAAGGGGAAAATGGCGATCTTAGGGTTTCGGAGGTTCTGGTAAAGGGGAGCGGGAAGGCAGCCTTCTGGTAAGGAAGGAACTATCCTTCAGGATGTTAGATCCCGAGACATAAAAGAACTTGGGAAAAGGGCCGATAGAAGGAAAGTTGGAGGGAAAAAGGTCTTTTAAGGACATAGTCGAAAGTAGGCCCAAAAGCAGGGGCAAATATGTCGAAATGGGGGGAGTAAGCCTAGGTCAGAAAAACAAATACCACATAGTTATGGTAGAACCGGACAAGGAAGAAAAATGACAAAATCAGAAAAAGCGGCTAAAGAATGGATGCTTACCTAAGACTCCAGAGAACTTGAAGTACGAGATAACCTTGAATGGGATAAGGCACTATATTCAAAGGATGAAAGAATATGCCCTGATTGGGAAATTTATGGGGATTTGGCACTCGGAGAAATCCCTCCAAATCTGGATTAAAGCAAGGTGGAAAGTAAAGGGAAGAATAGACCTAGAACTTGGCTCAAAAGGCATCTTCACAGCAATTTTCTCGGACTTGGCTGACAGAAAAAATATCTTTGAGGAAGGGCCCTATTTCTTCAACTCTGCAAGCCTGCACATGAGATATTGGACAGAAAGGTTCGCTCCAGATAAAGAAACCTTCACAGAGGCGACGATATGGATCAAGATGTATTCCCTCCCAAGAGAATTCTAGGAACCCGGGACCCTCGAAGGCATAGTCAACATGCTAGGATCCTTTGTCAAGATCTCGGAAGTAACAAAGTCAACCATGTATATATCATATGCTAGAATATGTGTTTATATGAATGTAGTGGGAGCCTTACCAGAATCTATCGTAGTCTCGTATCAGAACGATGAATAGACTCAATCCCTAGACTATGAACATATTTCTTTCAGATGCAGGAAATGTCACATCCATGGCCACCTTTTCATGGATTGTCCCCTTAATGCCCCTCCCCAAGGGACTCCGGATAAGGAAGAAATAGATCTAGAGGGATTTACAAAGATCCCAAACAAATGAAAGGCAGGTCGAAGACAACCCAAGCATATGGGAACAACTCTAAACAAGAACTCAAGTAATAGCTTCCAAATCCTGGAAAGAGAACCAAGCGAAGCCCCAACTAATGAACAGTTGAAGGAAACTATGGTAACTCAAAAGGAAATCATAGAACCTAAAGAGGATGAGGGCAAGAGGCATAAAAACAAGGAAGAACTAGTGGAGAAAGGCCCAGAAGACACATAAGTAAAGATGAAAGAAACCCCAGATTCCAGAGCAGAGTCGACAGAGGAATCAGATATGGACGCCTCTCAAGAAATGGAACTAGAGGAAGTCGAGCTAGACCTACCAAGGCCAAGGGAGATCCATGAATCAAAAAAATAAATAGCCTCACCATAGTTCATATTAGAAGGCTCCAAAAAGACCTAGAGAACGGGGAAGGTAAGGAAAAGACCTATGAATCAGAACCTCCCCCTTCAGGGGTGATGGGGATCAAGACCAACCCTCTAAAAGCACCAAAGAAACTCTCAGCAGAAGAGAAAAGAAGAGGTCGGAAACCCTACAGTGAAAAGATAAAGGAAACATGAGCTTTGATGGTAGACTTTGGCCAAGTCACTTGTCTCTCGGACAACTACTTCCCCCTCCCAACCCGGAAGTTGATTATGAAAATCACATCTTGGAATATTAAAGGAATGAATGGCTCTTCCAAACAAAGATTGATTAAATCTAAAATTTCCAGGATGAAGGCGAACATCATCCTCCTTCAAGAGACAAAATGTGATGATGGAAATATAAGAAGGATAACGCAAAGAATCTGGCCAGGATGCAAAGCTAGATGGATAGCAATAGAAGGAGCATCAGGTGGCATCACTACTCTCTAGGACCCAGATCTCTTAGAAATGCAAGATGTCACGTCCATTCCTAAGATTCTTACACTCAAGTTTAAGTGTAAAGGATCCAGAGAAGAGGGCTACATCATTAACGCCTACGGCCCAAATACACCTCACTCGAAGAGGATTTTCATGGATGCGATAAATATTCTAGGAGCTTCAATGATAAACCAAGTATGGATTCCCAGGGGGGACTTCAACATGATCACAAACCCTATGGAGAAGTGGGGAGGTCTCCACAGGATTGATCAAGAGAGTAAATCCTTTAGAGAGCTCCTAGAAAATCTCAATGTAGTCGACGTCCCTTCTAGGAATGGTATATTTACATGGAACAAAAAAGGAAGAAAAGAGCACAGAATCACAGTCCGTTTGGATAGATTCTTTCTTTCAAAAAAATCCTTCATAGACAAACAAGGGTTTACAACAGAAGTCCACCCTTTTCAAGGCTCAGATCATTGGCCTATAGCCTTGGAATGGGCCCCTGTCTATAATCAAGGACCCACTCCTTTCAAATGTGAGAAGTTCTAGTTAGATCACCCGGAGTTCATGTCAAACCTAGAGCTATGGTGGTCAGAACCAAGAGGCCTCCACAGAACCAAAATGTTCCAGTTTCAACAACGGTTGAAACATATTCATCAATGTATAAGAAAAAATAAGTATTTGGAAATATCTTTGAGGAGAAAAAGAACTAGAACAAGAAATGGAAGAGATTCAACTTCAAGGTATTCAAGGTACTTTCTCCAATGACCTCATAGAGAGAGAGGTCAAGATTAAGGAGGAAATAGTTCAAAGAGTGAATCAAGAAGAGACCCTATGGAAACAAAAATCCATGATTCAATGGCTAAAATAAGGGGATACAAACACCAAGTTCTTTCACAACTCCTTAATTCAAAGGAGGAGCAAAAATCACATAGTGGTAATCAAAGCACCAGACGGAAGCACTAAAGTAAAGAAGGAGGACATAGAGAATGGACTCCTTCATTATTTTCAAAACCTCCTCTTGGAACATGAGGTCAACTGAGAATTGGCTATCTCACCCGAGTTATTCCAACGCTAGTCCAACTAGAGCAATCACTCGCTCTGCTTTTCCCGGTCTCCCTTGAAGAAGTGGAGGATATTGTGAAAAGCATGGCCTTGGGGAAATCCTCATGCCCAGATGGATTCACGACATATTTTTTCCAAGTTGGTTGGATGGTTCTAGGTAACGACATCTAGGAGGTGGTCGAAGAATGTCACATACCCACTACGACAAACTCAAATTTTCTCCCCTTTTCTTCGAGAGACAGAATCCCCAAATTCCTATGGGGGCCTAGCGCAGGCTATATTTCCCCTTATCCACCTCCATGTGATCGTTGGTTACAACCACGGGCCAAGCCAAGAGGCGCCTTTCGCATTTCGTGACTCAGTGATGCATGAGAGTCAAGTCTTTCGACTCTTCAAATCCCGAAACCCAAAATCTTACCTTTGCTAAGATCGACGGTTGCGAATCTTCCCCTAATCTGACGGTCCTAGTTGTATTGGGATTTCAGTAACCGGAAGTTCAAAATGCAAGAGAGTCAAGTCTTTCGACTCTTCAAACCCCGAAACCCGATACGCAAGTCCTTGTACGAGATCCAACGGCTCACAAGATTTCAGAGCTTTCCCCGAACTCTGACCGCTCACCACGCGTCTCCTCCGATGGATGGTCGAGATCCTTTCGGGACTCCTCCTTTCTACCATAGAGCACGTCGGGGTTCCGAGTACCGGGATTTCATGACTTGCGAAAACAAGAGGTCTTGCCCTTTGGTTTCCCGATTGCCGAAACGCTGAAACGCCGACCGACAACGACGTGTCCCTCCGATGGATGGCTGCAACCTTTAGCCACGATCAACCATTGTGATCTTTTCGGGATGATCAACGGTCACGATCAAATCCCGTCTTTCTCAAACTTATTCAAACTAAACCGATTCGAGGTTTCGTATACCGGAATTTCGCAACTTGCGAAGACAAGGGGTCTTCCCTTTGGTTTCTCGGGTGCTGAAACGTCGACCGACAACCACTTGTCCCTTCAATGGACAGTCCAAGTAACTCCCATGGATCTTGGGATCTACGGTCCCGATTCCTTCGCTACTTGCGAAGGCTGAAAGGGGTTGAGGCATTAATGCCTACGTTTCTTCCTCCAATCTAATGGTCATGACAGACCTCGGATCCTTCGAAAGGATCTCGTTCGTGCATCTAGCAAATGAAAGGGTACTCTCTTTCGGTATTTGAAACTCGCTATCCTTCCTGAACTTCGTCAACTATGAAGGACTTGAGAGCTTTGCGCTCTTTCTCCCGGACTTGACTCTTAGAAGAGTCTTCAGCACAACTATTGTGCTCCTTCATCAAGGGGTTCTGGGTTTGGTTTTCCTTGCAGAGAGCCTGTGCATATCTGCACTACCTCTCCTGAGCTTAACAAGCTTCGTCCTCCAAGGGACTCAAAAGGATTAGGAAGGTTTACATGTGTACATGAAACTGTGTCCACGGTCGACAAATGCACAATTCGTGACTCGGGATTATGCCACCATAGGACACAAGTATTTACAGGTATAAAACCTATCCTAACCATATGTTTTCTTACTGGCCTAATTATACAATCAAGAAGAAATAAGGGGGATACAGTATATCCATTAAGAAATATGCCCAATTCCTACAACATACACAGTATAGCCAATTCATACACAGTTACAGATAAATTACACAGGGTAAGAAATCACTTATCTATTATAGGTTGCCGCCAGCCAACTGACTGTGGGTGTTTGTCCTTCCACCCAACCATAGGCTCTCGAGGGTTCTCATGATATCACCAGGGAATTCTCACAGTTCTTGAGGGTTCTCTCTCTGTTTTTTCTTATGCTTGGATCATGTTCTCTGTAACTCAGAGATTTCTCTCTCAGTGATGGCCTCGGTGAGGTTTCTCAGATGCCCCTCGACATCAAGCTTGCGGCCTTCATCTCGCGACTCGCTGGAGAGCTATGCACATCTCCCCTGCGAGCTTACGCTCTTCTTCTCCCCGTATTTTCCCGTGTCTCCTCTCAATTGTGTGTGTGTCCCTCTTACCTTGGGAGGTTTTTCCGACCTATCCTATTCCTTCTATCAGAAGGAAGCTCAAGTCTGCAGGTCCCCGTGGTACTTCGAACTGACAACCCATGTTTCCATTCATGGGGGTGGTTGGTGATTCAATAGCTGGTCCTTTCTTCATTGACTAGTTTTTTTTCCTTGGGATTCAAAGGAGGTTTGTCATCCTTATCAAGGGAGATTTGGGGTTATTTGATATATTAACCCTCTCTTATAGTTTTCACATTCTTCCTCTAGTGATATCATGGCTAGTACTTTCAAGGCTTCACCCCCCCACAGTCAGTTATTGGCAACTCAAACAATAATACATTTACATTTTCCTCATGCATTAGCATGGAAATTCCTATTTTATGATTAATTACAAATTGGGGGAAACATGGTGTTACAAAGAATCCTGCTCTTCCAAAGGAATTCTTCAAGATTTCAACACTATCTTCCTTACTTTGATCCTGAATATCAAAGAAGCAAGCTCTGCAAATTAAGTTTCGTCATATTTCTTTATGTAATGTCATTTATAAAATTATATCTAAGTTGGTAGCCACTAGGATTAAACCAATCCTCTCGCTAATCATCTCTCGAGAAAAGGGAGGTTTTGTTGAAGGCAGGCAAATTCGTGATGGAATCATAGTAGCTCATGAAACAATACACTCCCTCAAAATATCCAAAAAAGTGGGTATGATGATGAAGTTGGACATGTCCAAAGCTTACAACAGGATGAACTAGGAATTCCTTAGAAAAAATGCTCTTAGCTTTCAGTGTTGAAAAAGGATGGGTAACTTGGGTCATGAATCGAGTTACTTATGATTTCTTCTCTATCTTGTTAAATGGATCCCCTACCAGAACCTTTAATGCTTTAAGAGGCCTGAGACATGGCGATCCCTTATCCCCCTTCCTTTATATAATCTTGGTGGAAGGATTGGGTTGGATCCTTTCACAAGCTAAGAGTGAAGGCATGATCAAAAGGCTTCCCCTCATACAAGGGGAAGAGGCTTTGTTGCACCTTCAGTTTGTAAAATAAAATATCCTAATGGGCTCCCCAATGGTCAAAGAAGTGAAGGGGTTCAAGTCAATTCTTGACCTCTTCAACTCAACCTCGGGTACTGTTATAAACCAAGAAAAATCCCAGCTCTTCTTTTTCAACACACCCCCTAGTGTGCAAAGACATTTAGCCAACCTACTAGGCTTTCAAATCTCATCCCTTCTTGCTAAATATTTACAAGCTCCCCTTCTTTCTAATCTATCCACAACCCCTCTTGGGAGCTCCTCTTGAATAAAATGGAAGCAAAACTCTGAATCTGGACCCACCATTCTTTGTCCCTTCCAGGTCGATTCCTTCTCTTAAATTTGGTCCTCTTGGCTCTCCTTGTCTATAGCTTCTCGATCCTAACGGCCCCGGTGAAGATCCTTTAATAGATGAGGGCCATCAAAAGAAATTTTCTTTGGGGCGGGCACTCTAAAGATCCTAAGTGGCCCTTTGTGGCCTAGTGGATCCTCTGTAGACCCAAATTTCACGGGGGGTTAGGTATCAAACACCCCCTTCATGACTAGCGCCACGTTGACTGCCAAACTCTAGTGGCGCTGGATCAATTCTCCTTTATCAATTTGGGCCAAATTCTGGAAAGGTAAGTACACTCCTCTCATCCCAACCCAAATCTTAATTCGAGCGGATGAAATCCAATCGATCTCGACGATTTGGAATAATGCTTAGAAGAATCAGTGGATGGTTCAGTCTCATTGTTTCTGGGAAGTCCATAATGGAGTTATAGCCTTGTTTTGGGACAATGCTTGGGAATGAATTCCACTTTTGGGGGATGAAGATAAGTTTCGATTCCTAAGAACCACCCTTGATAGAGCAGGATGGGAAAGGCTTCACCAATGCTTGAAAAACCCGCCCCTCTTTGCGAATAGCCTCATGCACTCCTAGAAACCTCTAGAGGAATGACCAATTCTTTGGATAGAAGAGACCAAGGAGTCACTCTCCAAAATTCTTCAAGAGAGATAGGTTGAGTGTAGAGAAGGGGAAGATATCATTCGATGGGGATTTCAAGGAAATGGAGAATTCAATGTCAAAGAAACCTACCAAATATTGCAAGACTTAGGCCCTCTTCCCATCATACCCATTTGGATCAAAATATGGTCTAAATCTCTCTAGACCAAAATTTCAACCTTTTTATGGCTGGTAGCTAACAGAAGAATCCTAACTTGGGATCGGCTCCTAAAAAAAGGGTTTTCTAGGCCTTCGAGGTGCAATCTATGCTATGAGTCTGAAGAAACCCATGATCATCTCTTGAGCAAATGTAATTTCACTATGAAATTATGGGACCAAGGAGGCACCAACTTCCGGAGAACTAGCCTGCAAAGAGACAATGTCGTAGCTACTATATAACTCTAGAAACCTAAACCCTTCAACAATAACCTCCTTAGCAGAGCCCGAGAAATTTTCTCAGGTTTCCTTATGTGGAATGTATGGAAAGAAAGGAACCAAATAATTTTTAAAGACAAATCCCTTACCAAAAATCAACTTTGGGAGCTTATCAATAGAAATATGATTGAATCCATAGCAACATCCTAGTGGACGGTTCAAGATCTCCAGGTTCAAGAACCTGAAATGGCTACCTTCATCAATTGGAAGTTGGGTCCTTGCCTCAATTAGAAACCCCAAGTGAAAAATATACACAATTCCCAGATTAGGGATTTTTGGAGACCCCCTCAACAAGGATTTAACAAGTTAAACTTTGACGGGGCTTCTAAAGGAAACCCATGACCAAGAGGGGCGGGCGGGGGCTTTAGGAACCACAAAGGATAAGCCCTATTTTTCTTTGCAACCAACCTGGGAGTTACTTCGAACAACACATCCAAGTTGGGGGGCCTCAGGAGATACATCGAAGTAGCAATAGACAGAGGACTTTCGACCCTGGAAGTCAAGGGTGATTCCCTTCTGGTCATCAAAGGACTCTGGCAGCTCATGAACAGAGCCAAAGAAGAGATGATCTCTCAGAACTAGTGCCTAAGCTATGGATTTACAGTCCTGGGATCCTTGGTAATGAACCTAACGACCATTGTCTCTGAGCTGATCAAAAGGAAATCCAACGTGGTGGGAGAATGCATGGCCAACGTAGGTGTTACAATGCATGAGCAGTTTCATATCTAGCACCCAGGGGACCCACGGACAGGTGGAATAGAAGATCAGATCCACTGCAGCTGCCAAGACGACATGATAGCATGGAGGGAGGCCACCGAGCATACCAGTCAAGATACTTGGGAGAAAGGTCCCCATCATGAAGTATTCAAGGAGGACAACTGGCCCAAATCTGTAGTGACAAGTGCAGAGGTTGATAGGACAACCCTCCACATAGCAGTCTCGTACCCCGAGACAGGAAGAGAAGAAAGGAGGCCTCTTGGAATCACTTGCATAAATGATGAGGCATTTATAGCAAAGGAAAACGATGATGTAGAGCTCTTGGGAAAGGACGGGACGACCTGCGGTTAACCCTCCATGACGAAGCATACTAAAGAAGTATGGAAAAGCAGAGCATGGTAAAAAGGTAAATTCTGGTGTCACAGGTATAAGTGGCCACATGTCGCTGGAAATATTGGCAGACCAGAGGAGAAAGTTCGATATCTAATCACCCTCCCCTTCATCATAAATATTGGTGAGAAATTTTTCCAACTACGAAACACAATAGAGGAGAACCAGAGATGTAGTTTCAATGACAAGGCGCGCAACCATAAATACAAGGCTTGTCAGAGCATGCTCTCACTATTCTCTCTCTGCTACTATCCCTGATCCAGATTTAGGAGTGGACCGAACTGATTAACAGACTGAATACAATAAACACAGAGATACATAGAACAACAAAGATATCCAGTGAACAATATCTTCTACTGAATAAATGAAATAGGTTGAAACTGTAAAACTGCAGAACTGAAACAACTTGCTCGAATGGTGGTAGCTATCTCTGAGAAGATATGTGGATGCTATGAGCATCCGTCTGAGAAGAATGCTTACATTGAGGCTCTAGCGGCCTTTTTAAAATTACTCATGAATGCCAAAACCCTAGACATCCAAAAACCTAACCCTAGAAGATGAAACACCAAAAGTTATGTGGGCCCCAATGGGTAAGTTGGTACCTCAACTTCCTAGGGTCGTAACTTTTGCACACGACCTCCATTTTAGGCGTGTGATATCCCATTGGAAAGGTATTTTAGAGAACCACAAATTACGATGTCAAACTTTGAATCTATCTATAGATTGATTGTGGCAAGCCAAAAAATCATTGTTTAGGGCCCCAAAACGACCTTGGAAGTACAAAAAGATGTGCTGACATGAAAACATCCAAAATAAGTCAATTGGATTAGGTGGGAGGTCACCAGTATCTGTCTGGAAGATGTGTAGGGATTCAGACAACCCCAGAAGAGTAGAACCCACAATTACAAAGAAGTATAGAAGAACGTGTTGAACTAAAAATTGTCAAGAGGTGCCAGTTGGAATAGGTGGGTGGCCACCAATAGCCACCCAGATCCGTCCTCCCCCCTTAGGAATCAATGGTCTCCATTATGTTGAGTTCCCCCATTAGGTGAGGAAACTTCTGCTGAATTTGGCCTCGGGTGAGCCACTTGCCTTGGTGCAGGAGATGCCCCACCTTGATAACCCGATAAAGTTGGATCCTTTGTTGGCAAGTGACCTTGACCTATGTGTCCACTATCTTCTCAGTGGATTCATGTTCCATGTAGTCAAGGTTGAGCTATGTTGGTGTTAACTATTATGCAATCTATGAGGTGTCCAATAATGGTGGAAAATGTACTTGAAGGAGGTCCATATTTAACATTGGGTGCAAGCCAAGGAAGGGTGGAGTGTTGAGCTCAAAAGAATTTCTACCCACAACCTTGGTGATAGTGTAAGGCCCATAACGAAGTGGGCGGAGCTTCCGATGGGGCCTTGTAAGGCGCTCTTTCTACAAATGTAACCATACCTTGTCTCCCACCTGAAACTGGTGTAGTACCTTGTGTTGATCATGGCGTTGCTTGTACTTAGCATTGGGTTTCTGCAAAATCTCATGGACCTGTTGGCAGATGTGCTGAATCCGCTCAATGAATCTGGTGGTTTTTTCGGTCTCAGACTAAGCATGGGAATTTTATGTTTGTGTGGTTGCAAGAGGTAGTGCAACATCAATGGGACCCAAGGGTTGGAATCTCAACCCCACTTGAAATGGGCTATGGACGATGGAGCTATGGAGAGCCTTGTTGTAACTGTGTTGAACATAGGGAAGACTCTCATCCCATGTACGTAGATTCTTAGAGTTGTACATGCGCAGGATGTGCACAATCATCCAATTGCCGACCTTTGTTTGGATGTCGGTTTGGGGGTGGAAAGAAGTCTATTTAGTGATCTTGGTGTCCAACAATGACCAGAGAATCAACCAAAATTTGTTGAGGAACTTGTTGTCCCGATTGGAGATGATGGTCTATGGTATCCCAAAATGGACTCACACTCGTTCAAAGAAGAGCTTGGTAGTATATACCTTTGTTATGTTCTTCTTGCAGGCTGTGAGGATGGCCATCTTTGAAAACCGATCTACTACCACAAATACACAATCATTTCCTTTCTTGGTGGACAGAAGGATAACATGTAATCCATCGATATGGATTCCCAAGGCTTCTTGGGAGTAGGAAGAGGGGTGTATAAGCCTTGCTTCTTAATGGCTAGCTTGGAAATGGAACAGACAATGCAAGATCTGATATACTTGTTGATGTCCTGTCGAAGTTTTGACCAATAAAAATGTTTCTGTAGAATGGCCACATTTTTCTCCATGCCAAAATTTCTTGCCATCTGACTGCAATGATCCTCCCAAATCAACTTTGCACGCTCTCTTGCAGGAACACAGAGATGGACCAGATGGCATAACAGTCCATCCTAAATGTGAAAATTGGTGACATTCGTGCCTGTACCCAAGAGCTGATAGGTGGTGGCAAAGTATAGATCTTGATTATAAAGTTGGGGCCACTCAGATGCCTCAGGTCCACAGGAATGGAGCACGGTGGTGAGTGCAGCCACGAGAGGTTGATTGAGGCAGTCATCGAAACGATTTGTGCTCCCTATCTTATACTTGATGTTGAGATGGAACTACTTTAGGTAGGTGGACCACTTATGATGGTGGTCGTTCTGCAACTTCCCATGTGTCTTCATGAACTACAGAGGCTTGTGATCAATGTGGATGATTGTCTCCTTTACCAGAATGTAATGTTTCCATTGAAGACACGATTGTACAATGGAATACATTTCCTTGTCATAGGTGGGGTATTTTCGAACAATATATGAGAGTATCTCACTATGGTATGCCACCAGATGACTATGTTGAGTGAGAACTGCACCTAAAATATAGTCAGATGCATAAGTCTCAATCTCGAACGATTGTTGTAGATCGAGAAAGGAGAGTACTGGAGCTGAGCACAAGCGATGCTTGAGATCATCAAATGATCATTATTGTTCCTTCCCCCGTGCGAAATTTTCCCTGCCACCACCCTTGGTCACTTGGCTGAGGGGCCATGCAATATGGGAGAATCCCAACACGAACCATCGGTAGAAGTTGGCTAGTCCCAAGAAGCTCTGAATCTCGGTTAATGTGGTCGGGGTTGGCCAGTCACAGATGACTTGGATCTTAGCTGGATCAACATGTACCCCATGCTCATCAACAATTTAGCTCAAGTATTGGACTTTGTTCATGCCAAAGGAGAAAATTTCCAAGTTAGAATATAGCTTGTGTTGTTGGAGAGTGCTCAAAACCTGTTGAATATGTTGCATGTGCTCCTCCCAAGTTCTGTTGAAGATGAGGATGTCATCCAAATATACCACCACAAAAGAGTTGGTGAAGGGTATCAATACATCATCCATCAACCTCATCAAAGTGGTCGGTGCATTTGTTAATCCAAAGGGTATGCCCAACCATTCGAAGAGACCTTCTTTAGATTTGAAAGTTGTCTTCCATACATCAGTTGGTTCGATGGGAACCTAGTGGTAGCCGGACTTTAGGTCAATATTTTTGAATAAATTTTCCCCCTTGAGTTGTTCAAGAAGGTCATCAATTCTGGGAATTGGGTACTGGTTCCTGAATGTGATTTTGTTTAATGCTCTATAATCAATGTAGAGCCACAAGGTCCCGTCCTTCTTCTGCACCAGTACAATCGGGCTTCTGCAAGGGGAGGATTTGGGTCTGATGTGCCTCTTTTGAAGCAACTCTTGGATTTTATGCTTGATTTATTCATTTTCCATCAGTGAGCAACGATAGACCGGTCCATTAATCAGAGGTGCATTAGGGGTTAGATCAATTGGATGCTTGACTTGGCAGTGCGTTGGTACCCCGATGGGTGAGGAGAAGATGTCTTTGTACTCTTCCACGATCCTGTCCACTTTCTTTTGCTGCAAAGAGAGGATCTGTATAGAGGCCATGGATGTGGCAACAACCTTCTTCTTACTATGAGCATGGATCACAAAGAAGAGGAACTTCCCGGTCTATGAAATGACCTTACTTGATTACTTAGAATAGATTAAAGAAATAGTGGTAGGTGACACTAGCTCTGGTATCTTGTACAATTGTCTACCCAAAGTAATAATAACATTGCGGGGTCTAGACTCATACACAACATGACGCTTCCAAAAATATGGTTGTCCTAAAAGAACATCACAAACTTTAAGGGGAGAAATATCAAACAATACCTCGTCTTTGAAAGGCTTGATGTCGTAGGGAATATGACATTGTTGTCTGACACAAAGATCTCTTCCTTGGCGAAGCCAACTGATGGTGTAGGGTTGCGGATCTAGTGTCGTCAATAGGTCCAACCAATTGACGACCTCTGTTGAGATCAGTTTCTTATGACTGTCGCTATCGACAATGAAATGAAGTGGAGCCCCCTTTACCCACATCTATGAGTGAAAGATGTGTTCCCTTCCTCTGGTTTTTCTTGTTCGCTTGGTTGGACTTTGGTGGTAAAGAGAGTGGCACTGGGTTCAACGTCAATAATCTGCTTCCCTCCTTTTGGATTTGATTCAAAGTCAAAATCAACCTCTGACTCGGAAGTCTTCAACTCGACCATGAGTGACTGCTTGGAGCGACATTCTTCAGTGTTGTGCTAAGGGATTTTATGGTATTCACACCATTTTCCCATGTCCTTCTTTGGTTTCTCATTACCCTTCTTGTGTTGCGGTTTGGACTGGTTGTCCTAAGAGTGGGCATATTTGTTGTGTCCCTTGTTGTGTGGGTTGGGGACGCCTTTTCTCTGCTTCGGCTGTGAGGAGTTTGCAGATCCAAACTCTCATCTCTTCTGCTTAAATTTTTGCTCTATCTTGACAACATATCTATAAGACATACCCAATGATGTGTTGTCCAAAAAATCCATTTTTGTTTGAATCTATCTATGTAAACAACTGTGGTATTTGAGCACCAGATGTCGCTTAGAGTATTTGATACCCAATTTGGTGCATAGGGTATGGAAAATATTGGTGAAATATGGTACCATCTGGTCCCTTTTCTGACGCAGGGTGGTCCATCTAGTGTACTGGTCCTCGTAGCTTCCAACAGGGTAGTAATGTTCTTTAATGGCATCCCGGAAGGGGCGACCACAAATATTGCAGATTCCTCTATGGCCCTTTGCTCAGAGTAAGTATCCCACTAGTCCTTAAAATGGGGAACAACCTTGAGGAGTGCAAAAGTAATATTCCCCCTATTAGAAAAATTGTGGACCGAAAAATACCCTTCGAGTAGATTTAACCATTTATCTACAACATTCGCATCCATCAGTCCTTCAAATAATGGAATATCAAAATTTACTTTTATCTTGAAGGGGGTTGCATGGCCACTTGATGAAGATGCTTCTCATGTGGGTAGTCGTCGAAGGATCTGTGCAAAATTTTCCATCATTTTGTTCCTTTGTTGAGCAAGGGCTTCCTCGAGCAACATTTTACAAGGATCTCCAACTCCATCATCTTTATTTTTGTCCCCCATGGGTTGTTGTCGAGTTCGACATGACAGATCTTGCAATGGCTCGACTAGTTCGAGTCCCAACTTCTTATACCTAGATCTTGCCGGGGACATGCACGAAGAAAAATAAATGAAGAGCAGACCAATCTGATACCACTGATCCATATTTAGGAGCCGAACAAACTAATTAACATATTGATTACAATAAACACAGAGATATGGAGAACAAAAAAAATATTCAGTGAACAATATCTTCAATTGAATAAATGAAATAGGTTGAAACTGTAAAACTGCAGAACTGAAACAACTTGCTCGAATTGTTGTAGCTATCGCTGAGAAGAGATGTGGCTGCTACGCACATCCGTCTGAGTAGAATGATTACAATTAGGCTCCAGATGCATTTTTAACATTACTCATGAATGCCAAAACCCTAGACATCCAAAAACCTAACCCTCGAATATGAAACACCAAAAGTTATGTGGGCCCTGATGGGTAAGTTGGTACCTCAACTTCCCGGGGTCGTAACTTTTGCATACGGCCTCTATTTTAGGTGTGTGATATCTCGTTGGAAAAGTATTTTCAAGAACCACAAATTATGCCATCAAAATTTGACTTTGTCTTTGACTATGGCACACCAAAAAAAGCATTGTTTAGGGCCCCAAAATGACCCTAGAAGTACATAAAAATGTTCTGACATGAAAACATTCATAATAAGCTAGTTGGATTAGGTGAGTGGCCACCAGTATCCATCTAGAAGATGTGTAGGGCTTCATACAATCCCAAAAGTGTAGAACCCACAATTACAAAGAATTACAGAAGAACGTGCTAAAATAAAAACTGTGAAGAGGAGTCAATTGGAATAGGTGGGTGGCCACCAATATCCACCTGGATCACTCCCGACCCTCCTTGGGATGACCCTCGGTCTAGTTATCGGAGCTTTTCGAAGGAAAAACATGGCTCGTCGTTGGAACAAAAAGCTGAAGCGAGGGAAACCTGGAAGTCACAACCATGAAGATTCAACCTCGAGGGGCCACAACCAACTCTCCAGAGAAGAAAAGGAAGCCTGTGTAGCAGAGGAAAGCTTTTGAGTGCATTGTGATATGGAAGAGATTCAGTCCGGGAACAATATTGAAGATAGAGTTCTGGCCAAAGGAAGGAAAACCAGGGAGGATGAAATAATCCAAGAAACGATGTGTTGGGTGGTCGACCTTGGTAACCATTGGACTAGAGACACAAAGTATTTTCGAACGGTAGAATCCTATTGGATGACTAAAGCGTTGGTGGCCTAGGTGGTCAGTGAAACCCACCAACATAACTCTAAGATTCTTTAGGCAATTCACATTTTGGAGTGGAAGTTTGAACTCTTTTGTCGTTCCCAGCATGGCATTAAATTCAGGGTCAGCCAGCCAGAGCAGATCCCAACGATCAAGGTGAAAGGCATGCAACATGAATTTCCTCTCGAATCTATTCTTAGACCTATTCAAATAGAGGACGACGAGGATCATACCTAGAAGGATTTGACCCTCCCTCAGCAAGAGAACCAACATCAGCTGAAGTGGGAAGTCAGGAGTCATTTCAAACTGGAACAAACCCCGATGCAGAGGGCTCTAGTTTCTTATTAGGGCTCTCCCAACCTGTTGTTTTTTTTGTTTTTTATTTTCTTGGTTAGGA
>JZKD02S2352332.1:7534-17653 GCA_000966675.3 Picea glauca | reverse complement strand
AACCCTTCTCCTTCCTTCTCCTCACACAATGATTTAGAAATGACTCAAAAAAAATGAAAAATCGCCCTTATACGCGCGGGTTTAAGTCGCCCAGCGACTTTTACAATCGACTCGCCACTTTTAAGGTAAAAGTCGCCGACTTTTTCAAAAAGTCGCGACTTATTCAAATTAGTAAAAGTCGCGACTTTTTCCTGGGTAAAATTCGGCAGGGGGAAAAAGTCGCGACTTTTTCAATAAGTCGCGAAAAATCGCCGACTTTTACAACACTGCTCACAATGTTTTATCACCTGTGACCTACGCGGAACAAGAGCAAACTCACAATGAAGAAACCTTGATAACAAAAACTTATCTCTTCTTCTTGTCAAACTCTAGCGAGGGTAGACAACTGAGGAGCACCACATAACTGGCACAAGATAGGTGCATCGATAGAGCAAGATAGCACACCACAAAACTTGCACATCTGGCAACTGGTAATTGCAACTGCAACTGTAACTGGCATGAAGCAACTGGGCAACACCACACAACCTTAGCGCAACTCTTCCAGAGCTAGCGCACAAGAGAGATCACCAAGAGCCACCAAGAGCCACCAAGAATATCATACCCCAAGTGGGGCGCACTCTCCAAGAGAACCAAAACCCAGATATAGCAAAACTGCCACAACTGCAGCTGCTAGTTTCCTAGTGCACATTGCATAAGGAGAACTGTGTTTGTACAAATGAAATGATCCAACCCTTTATTTATACTAATCTGGGCACTTGCCTGGGGCCGACTTATTCTGGATCTTCATATTTACTTTGTTATTTCTATGGCCCAACTTCTCTTCCTGGAAATTATATTTCCACTTTAATTATTTCTTGTGGGATGACTTCTCTTCTGTGGGCTTCTATTTCACTTTATTCTTTTCCAAGGTGTTCTTCAACTGTTCAATGGTCTTCCTTTGACTTTTGTAATCTTCTTCTTCTCTAAGAAAAGTTGTCCAGGAGGGAATACCTCCGGCAACTACCAAAACATAAACAAGATGAAGGTACCTAGATTTTAAAACCAGGGTAGCTTGATAATGATGTCGATTTCTTCTTTATACATAGTTGTAACAAAGAATTGAGATATATATTCATATTCATCAATTTTCACTGTAACTCCTTAATTTGAAAAATATATATATTTTTTCAATTATATTCGGCTCTGGAATTAATAATTGATTTTCCAAATCAATATTAATGTAATTTTCATCGTAGTACAAGTTGATAATAATGTTAACCTCTCTTCCTTGAATACTCCCCTTTAATGTAGAAAAAAGGTAACATATGATTGGACAACCTTCATAAAACAATCTTCCTTCATTTTATTAGAATCTATTTTGGCTTCCGTTGATATTTATGATAAATAATTTCTTGACTATGAAGCTTATAAACTCCTTTGATAATTAAAGTGGATGTACTAGGTGTGGGGTCCCAATCTTGCTTCTAAATCTTATAATTTCTTTAATAATCTCTTTAGATATAATCTTCACCTTCTTGATATAAGGCAATGCGTTAGTGTCTATATCAACTTCTTAATATCCCTTTTTATAATATTAGAAGATATCTTAATATTTAAACTTTGATATTTTATTAATAGCCTTTTGTTAACCACCTTTTTTTTTTATAAAATTTAGTCGATACTTCTAAAGTGCTTTTAACTTAACTTTTAATATAAAAAGCCACGCCTTTAATATATCCAAGGTCACCGCTTTTTACTCGAGGGGTCAACTTTTAAATTGATGACCGTATGGAACAGAGGACAAGGTGGTATAGAGACAATATAGAGTGGAACGAAACAATATTGTATAGTAACAGTACGAACTTAGAATTTTTCACCGGAGATTGTAGGAACGATAACAATACAGATGTTTATGGGCGCGACTGTACAAATTGTACGGATGCAACCGTATGACGATGGTACGAGTATGATGACGGTACGGAGGCTGGTAGCGGTGGGTGTAACGAAGTGAGATCGCACAATACAGTAGGGATAAAAGGCGGCTGTATGGCTGGAGGTGGCTGTACATAAAGATTGATGGCTACTCAAATTCACGACTGTACGAAATTGAGACCACTGCTTATGCATGAAACAACAAAAAATATTCGATTCCTGTACAGAATACAATAATTGTGGTACGATGGTGTACGACTGTACAACGCTTAATTTAATGATTGGTACATAATGTGGTACAACCAACTGAAATCATTGTGCCACTGTACTGATGGTGATTGACTGAACTGCACAATACGAATCGTGCTCTCTTTGGTCTTTTTCCTCTAATTATTTATATATATTAAATATTTTTTTTTCCTTTTTAAATTTGGAATGAATAGAATTCATCTTCCTTTTATTTTCTTGATATCTGGTTCTTATCTTTTCTTAAATCTGCAGCGATTTTTTTTTTTTGTGACCAAAGGTCAGATTGTGGTCAAAGACCAAAAAATTTAGAGAAACTTCGGTTGATAATTGTGTGGCCAAGGGTCGGAAATGATGTTGCCAAGGGCAACAAATTTTTGGCCGAGCTCTAATGGCCAAAGGCCGGGATCATGAACGAAGCTCTCATACCACTATGACAAACAAACTTGTTTGACAATTATAAGAATATTCGATTTAAGTAGGATAGAATAAGGTAATCCATTTAGGATGAAATAATATTATATTGAGTAAAATGTATAAGAATGAGATGATTGATTACAATGACAATGAGGGCTATATATACCCACGTAGGGGTGCCCTTTCATTAATAGACATGTCTTTTCATTATGATGTATTAATTATTATTTATTTATATCTATATATTTATGTTTGTTACATCCTTTCACACTTGGAGGTGGGTTGAGGCTTTTATGCGGAGTACTCCTCTTTTTAGCACAAATTCCAAGGTAGGGATGTAATATATTACTATTTTGGGAGAGGATGGCACACTTCTCAAAGGTGCATTTTTCCTGTGCACATGGTTTTGGTAAGTCGATTGATGGTCTTGCAAAACACATCGTCTTGGCACATTATTTGATGAGTTGTAATCACCTTGAAGTATCTTGTTTGGGAGTTGATTTGGTCAAAAGTAACAGGGTTGAGGTGGTTTCACATTGGAGAGAATTCGTTGGGTTCTTATCTTGCCCACTTGCATAGGTTTTGAGTTGTAACACCTCAGAGCATATTTTATGATTATTTGGAGGAGTTGATTTTGTCTATAATGGGATGAGATGATTGCACATTGGAGGTAGCACTTTTCTATTTTTGGGAAGTTGTTGAAGGTGCCAAGACCTTTGACCTATCATGCATGTGAAGAGCTCCACCTATTTGGCACTTTGCATACTTTCCTATGGAGTTAGTTGGAGCGACCTACTTTGGGTGCACATGTGGGAAGGAGTTACTTGTTGACTTGGTTCTTGCACACCTTTCCACACCTTGTTGACATGTGATGATGGGACGTGTCACTCATGAAACCCACATGTGCTTCATGGAGGATATTTGTTGCACACATGTTCATGTACCTTATGGACCACTTTGCTATTTTTGGGAGGAGGTTTTGGAGTATTCTCCTAGGGAGATTATTTTATTATTTGCTCACTCATCCTTCTTGGACGGTGCACATATGGATTAGTATATTTTATTATTTTATGAAGCCTTGCATATTGGAGGTTGTAACCACTTCAATATTTTATCATTTGTTGACTAGTCTCATGGAAGTGGTTACTTGAAGAGCATTATTCTATTGTATATGCATGAATGCATCTTGTGGACCACTTGCTATTTTTGGGATAGTGGTTATGGAGCATTCTCCTAGGAGAAGTATTTTATTGTTTTCTCACTCATGCATCTTGGAGGGAACACTTAGTTGAGCCTTTCTAGGTGGACCTTGGAGCACATCCTCCCATGCCTTGGATTATTTTATGTATTGTTGATCTAGCACCTTGGAGGGTACATTGCATGTGGAGTCTGGACCAATATAGCATTTTGACATGGTAAAAGGCTTATTTTAGTGGTGCGCTCTCTCTCTTTGAGGAAATCTTGCATACTATTCTCTATTTTTGGATGGGGCGAGCTCTCTTGGAGAGGCTAGTGTCCACAGACCATTTGATATGGTCAACCGTTGATTGAGGAGGGATCTAACTACTCCATTATTATATTATTTCTTTGACTTGTCATGGATTTAGTTAGAAAATAATGTATTTTATTGTAAGAGAGACGAGACTCACTCTATAAAGAGGAGCTTTGTCTCCATTTGTAAGGGTTGGGAATTTGGAGATTGAGGAGGTCTCCCGTTGGGCTACATCATACATCATATTCTTGAAGAGATAATGGAAGATTGGAGGCATCGACTCTACTTTATTTGAGGTTCTATGTTGGCAATTCTTTCACATGTTGTTTATTATTGAAGGAAAACCCTTGTAACTTGTTTTGAAGGCCTTGTAATGGAGTATCTACCATTCGGATAACGTAATGCAAAGATTTAATTCCTCTTATGTTCGTTGTTGTTATATTAAGTTTGCATCTAACAAACTAGGTTGTTGCTTGAAATATTATAACATAACCTTCATAACATTGTTTTAGAGTAGCACTCCTAGCTCTCCAAGGTGAATTGTCTGCAATAGTTTTCAGCAAGCTAAGGCTGATTTGTGGCATGTGTAGCAATCCTTGTTTGTCTTACACACTCATGCATTCACCCTCTTAGATCCATGCCTCTTTGATTCCATTTTGCCCAAGATTGGGTAGGCACTAGTCTTGGGGTTTTCCATCATCTTTTGTTCTCACACCATTCATTTATCCACCTATTCTACAACCACTTGTTTTGTTAAGGCTTATTCTTCAAGAGTCACCTAGGCCTCCACCCCATAGCCTTAGCAATCGTACTTACGAATACCCCCCTTGTGTTGGAGAAGAGTCAACCTAAAGAGAGAGGAAGAGCTACTGAGGTGACAGTGGGTAGCCTTTCTGAGTTATACAAAGTTATCACCTTGGTGCTTGGGACTTTACACTTTGTGGGTGCTAGATTTTGTTGTAACAGGGCCTACAAGTCTTTGGATAAAAATAATTATGCATTTAATGAATTGCTATTCTCACGTGATTATAGATTTAGAAAGTGGCAGTTCTACGATTTTGTTTTATTT
Organism: Picea glauca; assembly: GCA_000966675.3. Classification (NCBI taxonomy): domain Eukaryota; kingdom Viridiplantae; phylum Streptophyta; class Pinopsida; order Pinales; family Pinaceae; genus Picea; species Picea glauca. The sequence goes on along the minus strand of JZKD02S2352332.1, from coordinate 12,518 downwards.
TGTTTCTTTACTTGTGATGCTCCATGGTTGCACTGATGTTTTATCACTGGGCTTTTAATGTACATTTCATCCTGCAGCCTGAGTGTTCAGCCTTAATGGATGCTTTTGAGCGCTGTGCTTGTCTTCCCCAAATTGCAACCATGCTAGTTAAAAGTCTTCACCGTATCCTACAACTTGCAACAGACCCAACTGTTGCTTCTTTCAAGCATTTGGATGCAACAATACGATTTTCAGAAGTAATCTATAGACAGATGCAGGGCTTTGCAGAAACAGTCAATTTAGCTGTGTCTTCTAACAACAAGAATCTCATGGAGAGCATGGAAGAGGTAGAAAGATTCAGCGAGGTCTCCAATGATGAAATTTGGAGTCGATGCATGGAAGCTGTCTTTGCCTTATTTGCAGAATATTTTTCTGTATCAGAGGAAGCAAAAGTTTTGGCTTTGTATAACTCTACAACGGTGGATAATTTGTTCAACTTGTTATGGGAAGATCATTCAAGAAAATTTGCGTTGAGACATATCCTTGACTTAATAAAGGTATAATGCATTTTGGATTTTCTGTTATAAAGGTATTTCATTCCTTCATGGTTACTTGATATATAAAACTATGGAACAGACACTTGACTGGTTTAATTAATGGCACACAGTTACCTCCATTATCTGAAAAAGATCAAGACGCAAAGTTAGGATTATGTTTCAAGTACTTTGAATATTTTGAAACATTTCCTCGTACAAAAGAATCAGATTGGCAAGTTGCAAAAACTGTCACTGCAGACTTGCTGGCAGGTGTGCGAGATGTACTACGAACGGATCTGACTGTGAGTTTGTAATGTGTATTTTCAGTTTTTTTGCTATCTTTATTCTGGCCCTAAATTTTTAATTATGTTGTCTTGATATTGTCAGACTCAATGCTGTCAGTTTAGAAAGTGATAAATACATTTTTACAGCAATTTGTCTCGGTGGAATAACTTAGATATCCCTGTTTATAAATTGATATTATGCTTATAAATATTTTCATTGGACCCAGTATTATCAGGCTCTATTTCGTGATGGAGAATGCTTTCTGCACATTGTTACATTGTTAAATGGGAACTTTGTAGAGGGACTTGGAGAGCAATTGAGTTTGGATGTTGTTCAAACACTGATAGATCTTCTTGCAGGCAATGAAGCATCAAAGGTATATACTATGTACTCTAATTTTCTTTTTAGCATAATTGCATTCTTGATGTCCAAAATCATTTATGAATTGTAAATTTACTCGTTACAATAAATGCTTATGATGGTGGCGCATACATAGTGTTCCAACAAATTGCAGGCTGTGTATTTATCTCCGTTTCTATCTTAGAAACTGTCTGGAGATTCTTTGCATTTCAAATTTTGAAAAATTTGTTCCTTTAATAAAGTTTCGGCACTGTTAGGCAGTGTCTAGTTCCAATAGATTATATGTTTCTAAGAACTACCATTGAGCACATGCCTAGCTTTGAACAGCTTTGGGATGCTTTCATCCAAGAGGAGACAAGGAGAGCAGCGATTGCAACTAAAAATAATGAGATCCTGAAACAAGCCCTCATTGATAAGGTGAGGAAAGGAGGAAAGAAAGGAGGACCCAAGAAGGGTCACAAAGAACATTCATATTCATCAAAGCATGGGAAGAAAGATTTAACTGGTGAAATGTTTCAAGTGCCATATGATGGGCCGTTATGCATCCCAATGACCTGTGACGAAGACGGAAAAGAACACAGCAGAAGCAGTTTGTGTTAGAATATAATGGATGTGCTCGTTTTTCCATCGACAATATCACTATTGTCACCCAACCATAGGCCGAAGCCACCCTCCGAGCACCTTAACCTTGATAGAGAATCACTCCGGAAGCAAACCCTAGGCTAGATAGCCAAACAAAGGGTAGCACACCTTTCCCCAAGGATAGCGCACCAAACAAGAGCTGATCAGATAGTCCAAACCATAACCAAGAGATAGTCCAAGCCAAAACGTAATCTGCTAGTTGCAGCAGTTGCAACGACAACTTCTCCTCCAAACTTGCGCACAAACTGGCTAACTGCAGTGCGCACAAGTGAGCTCTGCAGTTCTGAGAATGCCTACCAGAATGAAGACTAGCCTCCTGTATTTATAGTAATTTTGGCTAACTGCCTGGGCCGACTTCTCATTCTGGGTGTCTATTTACTTAGTATATAATATTTCTTCTGTCCGACTTCTTCTCTTGTAGGCTAATAACCTAATACAAATTATCCTCTTGAGCCGACTTGTCTTCTAGGGTTATTAGCCAACTCGTTAGGGTTTCTTCTTGCTTCCCGGAATATTGTATTCTCATTAGGTTTACACGTGGAGGTGAATACCTCCCGCAACTACCATAATATCAACACTCCCTCCTAGCTAGGGAGGTATTACAGGTAATGGTCTTGAGCACAAACATACCATTCACACGGTAGCATCAACATAGTCGTATAGACTATCTTATGATTAGTTCATGAGCACCATCATCACTATCAATGTCATCAACTGCATCATCTCTTGAAACCATATTCCATCTGAGTAATCAGACATGATGCTGGATAAGTCACTCACTCCATAGAGTGACACGAGAACCATTCTTCCAATCCAGATATATGTCTTGGAAGAATAAATGTCCTGAACCATTTTTCCGTATGGGAAATCTCTGTCCATTGATCATCCATCTAGCTGATAATCATTTCCAACACTACTGATAATCCTCAAGGCAATCGGAACAATATCATTCAGTAGAACACAACTGTGTCTATCCATAGTAGTACAGAACTACAATCCAGTGGTACACTACCACACTAAGTAGCACACAGATACTTGATCAGTGACGTATAGTCACAAATAGTGGAACACATCCCACCACAGTAGTATACATCTACTGTCTAGAAACATACAGTCTTCATAACAATCATTTGATATCAACCTGCACAGAAACAATATTATGATATAAACTGAATCATTTGGGCCATTCTTCCACTCACATCTGTGAGATTTGGAAGAGCATCTGCCCTCAGAAGGTCAAACATCAATGATGAGGTATCTGGACTATTCTTCTCAAGAAAGGAAGAATAACTGTCCCAATTTCTGAGCTTGGACCATTCCCCACCCTGGGCCATTCCTCCGACACTAGACAAACTGTAACTTGGAGAGAATGAGTTTGCCCTAAGGAATGTTTGTCCCTGATTGCTGAACCTAGACCATTCCTCCGGCACTAAACAAAGTGCAACCTAGAGAGAATGGATCTGCCCTAAGGAATGACTGTCCAGACCATTTCCAAAGGAAATGACTGTCCTGCACCAACCTCCAAAACGAACCATTCAAGATGTTAACCACAATGGGAAATCGCTGTCCGGTGAGGCGGGCCAGTCTTCTTGAGTAACCCTCAAGAAGAGAGACTGCCCTAGACCATTCCCCATGTTAACCACAATGGGAAATCGTTGTCTATGGTACATCAACAATCCATCGAACCATTTTCATTACGAAAATGACTGTTCTATCTGGACCATTTTCCGAACTGGAAAATGCTTGCCCGTCAGAAATCTCAAACCACTTTCCGAACTGGAAAGGAACTGGTCGTCCTGGACCATTTTGAACTGAAAAATGACTGTCCATCAATCAATAACACATCAATGCTCCCTCTCAACCTGAGAGTCATCTCTTCCTTTTTCAATAAGGAAGTCGTCTCCACGAGCTCCAACTTGCGTATGCAAACTCTTTCATCTTGGACATCAGCTTTACCAAAATGTCTGCTTATCTGCTCATCTATGGAGATACGTATTGGAGAACCACTTTCTCCTTTCTGGACTTCATCACGGATAATGTAATGTTTGATTTCAAATGTACTTCGTTCTTACACACTGGTTTTCTCTGAAGGCTTCATATAGCTTTGATCAATAAGGTATATCATTGTTGGATTCCTTTTTGGTTCCTGCTAGCTCACAACATCGTGGCAAGGGTCAAACTGGAACATATCCATGTGGCACTTCTTCTGTCATCATGAGATCTTTGTCATGGATAGGCAATCCATCATCCTGATCTTTTGAGTAATCATTCTGATACAATATCTTTGTTATATAAAATCTTCACCACGTTTTTGTTGTGCATTGGAGGTTCTCCACCAAGGTGCCTTCTTCCATCTGCATACAAGGGTCTCTTTCTGGTATGCCTCAAAGCCTTGAGGTTGCTCTTCATACGCTCTTTGTTCAATTGCCTTGGAGAATAGTCTTTACATTCATCTGATGTAGAACTCCAACCCATGGATATTGCGGATGATATAATGACTCATGTAGAGGTATTACTGGAACAAGTAATCATCATAGTCTTCTCCCTCCATTTGGGAGAACCTCTAGTTCTGGATCTTGTAATGCTTGCATTCATATACACTGTTCTTCATCACAACTTTCAGTTCCTTTGCTTGATTGATTTTAGTGAGTTCATATCAGGCTGGTAATCTTGTGATTCTCAATACAATGACTGGTTGTTCTAGCTTCTCTTTCTTTCTTGGAGTCTTCATGTTCTTTCTCAGGTTTTTCTTTAGCTCTTGGGTCCATGGAGTTTCTTATAGATTCCATGCCCTAAAGATTCCACTTCTTCCTTTCATCATAGGATCACGGATGTGGATGGACAACTAGGGATACTTTAAGGCTTCTCTTCGAAGAAGATTTCTTCTAAGGTCGAATTGAACACGTACTGCCTTTCATGGCTGCTACCATGGATATATATACTTCATCATCTTCAATGGATCATAGGATTAGCTCCCTCCTAATCCTTGCTTCATGTATGAGTGCATGCTTTTCTTTTGGAAATATATAATCGGCTTCCTCCATCTAAGATAGTCCACGCTTCTGTCTGCATCCTTATTGCCTTCTGCAAAGTGTCATAAGTCTTTCTCCAATTTCCTCTTGATTACTGACTTCTTTTTGTCTTTGCTTCTTCTAAGTTTCTTCAAGATTGATTCTGATTTC
>JZKD02S2352321.1:0-20964 GCA_000966675.3 Picea glauca | reverse complement strand
TTTGTGACTTGGAGCTCCCAACTCTTGGGTCTTCACCTTGCGAACCTTCGAGTTTGTGAAATCCCTTGATCTTTGCCACCTGTCCTCCTCAGAGGGACGGTCCTAATCCTCTCGCGACTTCGCCACTCATGAAGTCGAAGGACTTCCTTCTCTGAACCCCGATGTTCGAATCCCTGATAGAGATGATCTCATGACAAGTGTCCTCCTTCCAACGAATGACTCAAAATTCCTCGGGACTTTGCTACTTGCGAAGTCAAGATGTTCACCTCTATGAGTCCCGGTGCCCGAATCTCCGAAATGGATGATTATGCGACATACATCCTCTCGCAGATGGACAACTCAGATCTAATATCACCTTTTCATGATTTTTTAGGTTGAGTGCCCGGACTCTCGTCCTCTGGACTCCCGAACTCCCGAACACCGATATCCCGATATCCAACCTTTTTTAGACTTTCACCTCTACCTGAGAGGGTTTAAACCTCATGAAACTCTCGACAGATCCAACGACTGTCGGGTTTTAGCTTAATATCTGATGGCTCTGAATCTTCTCGTCTCTTACTCTCCTCCTGCTGCTACCTGGACACGAAATCCTTCAACAGTCCAGATCTCCTCAGCTGATCTGATGGCAACCATTGCTCCTACTGAACCTTGGTTCTTTTCTTCCCAGACTTGGAAGAATTTCAAATTCTCAAAGGCCTTGACCTTTATTTCTTTTCTCTACAAGATTCACAACTTTGAATCCTCGCCCGCGCGTATGAAACGTTACTCCTCCTGAGCTTTGGTTTCGAATCCTCAAAGGATTCTTTGGAATTCTGTGCTCCTTGCAGAGTCTTTGCATGCAAAGTGCTATCTCTTCTAAGCTTTTCAAATACTTAGACCCCTAAGGGATTTTATCCATTTTCCTTCTCCTGCAGATGGAGAATTTGGATGCCCTCCTGGCTATCCCCTACTCAAGAAACCTCTTACTGAGTGTTTCAGGGTGTTCAGCAACCCTGTGAAGATCCCTCAGTGGATTCTTCCTTCAGCTACAGAAATCAAGGAGTTCTCTTCCTGTGCCTGTCTGCACATCTACTCAATGCCCACCTCGCAGATTATCTTCTGACAGAACATCCAGCAGTTATGATCTCTCCTGTGCACCCTACGCACCTGCTTAATGCCCTCCTGGAAGAGCTCTCATAATCCTTAGTGATTTTGACTTTAGTTGAAATTACAACAGAGTTCTTCCTCTGTGCACTCTTTGCACTGGCTCAATGCCCACCTGGCAGAGCTTCTACAGAACTCACAGAGATTCTATCTGCAATTGTGTTCTTCTCCACAACCTTGCCTCTGGAGGTATTCAGCAACATCACAGGTCTTCCCTAAATTGTTGATCTCAGCTTATGTGCCCACCTGACACGTCTTTGTCTGAATCCACAGAGTTCAGAAGTGCATCTATGCGCTGGTATTCAGAGACTGTAGTACTCTGTCACGCCCTCCTGGCATGAAACCACAAAGAAACTCTCAAGCTTGAAAAGCAAACAACTCCCTACAAATGAAAACCTACAACATATAAAGAACACTCAAAGACATTCATTCAACACAACAATTATGCAGGAAAAACAGCTTCTTTGTATTAAATGGCAAATGCCTATTTTTACAAGGTGTTCTGAGCACAGACTGTAACAAGGTCTCAGCTCTTCTCTTACTCTCCTTCCTAAAACTCTTTCCAAATGAGATCGAAATTGATCTTTTACAAGAGGGGTTCTTCAAGCTCTTCCCTCCAATCTACCTACCCTATTCAATTACATTGAATGAATTGTCTAGTCCAGAATCTGGATCTAGATCTCACCCTTCAAACATTAAAGGCCTACCTACTCTAATACCTGCACAAAGGCATGGATCCACGGCTCAACAACCTAAAAACATTTAATTACATTCAATTTCAAAATTGAAAACGATGGTTGCACCTCTCTTCAGCCTTGAATGCACGCGCTGACATGGTTGGATGGCTGGTTGGCTGACGTGGAGAGATGCTCCTGCATCATACTCCTCAGCTACAAAATTCATGAGCTCCTACTCATGAGCTTCCACTCTCATTTGTGGAAATCCCCCTGTATCCCAAACAATTGTCTAGAGTCTTCTTGCTCCACTTCTCTGTTGCTATTGCTGCTTCTGCACTGCTATTGTTGCTTCCTTTCTTCTGCTCAACTTCTCCTTGCTGGTAGTATTTTCTAACCTGATCATCAGCTCCCTGATCTTCTCGATCACTTTTTCCAACTGCTCCAGTGGTTGGCCCTATTCACACAGTCTCCCCAACTACAAAAATTTTCTGCAATTTGGTAGATCACTGTGATCTCCCATGCTTTCTTCATCTTGATCATCTTCCTCTGTGGCCTTAACTTGCCACCCTGCTACAGATTTCATCTTTGCAGTCTTCATTACCTTTTTATCTCCCTGGCTGAAAATTGTGAGTGATTCCTCAGAATGTTCCTCTGCCAATATCTTCTCATGGCAGTCACCTACTGGCTCTGGATTGTTTAGACAATCCTACAGTATCTCCAACTCCATCTCCCATGGAGTGAACAATTTATCTTCCTGCTCTCCGTCTTCTTCTATTGTCAGCTTCAGTGCTGCAGCTTCCTTATCTTCCTGGATGAAAGCATTGAGGCACTCCTCAGAATGCCCATTCTCTTTTTCTTCTTGGGCAGCTTCCCAAGTCTGCTCCAATGCTTCTTTGACAGTCCCAGCTGCATATCCTGCTTCTATTGTTGCATCTGCAACACAGATCTCTACCTCCCCTAGGCTATGTGGTAGGAATACCTGAATTTCCCCAATCATTTGAAGATCCCTTAGATTCTCCACTTTTGTCAGATTCGTCTACTGATTCAAACTCACCTCTGAGTTTATGAGACCCTCAGACAGTCTCATCTGCTTATCCCTGCCCACCTAGCAAATTGGGATTTTTCTGCTACCCTCCTAGCAGTCTATGGAATAAACTGATCACATCTCTGTTCCCTTGCCCACCTGGAAAATTGGAAACTCTCGGCTACCCTCCTGGTAGTCTATGAGATCCCGTAGCAATCTCGATCCATTTCCCACCTGGAAATGTGAAATTCCCTGGCTGTCCTCATGACAGTCTATGAGATCCCTCAGTGATATCAACCCTTTTCCCACTTGGAAATTAGGAATTTCTTCTCTACCCTCCTGGCAGTGCTTGAGATCTTCATCTGATCCCATTTCCTCCTCAGCACCACTGAGATTTCTCCCAGTCTTTGGTTCACATATCTGAACCTTTTCTTCTTCTGGTTTGTTGAGGGTTTGAGCATGCCTCAACCACCTTCTTAACATCCTATGTTGTCTTCTAGCCATCAACTCCTTGACTGGCCATTTTACCTTCGAATTCTTCATGGGCCATTCGTATACCCATCTCAACCTGAAGTTCTATTGCATCCACAATGCAAGATTTTCTATCTCCACCCTTATATCAACGAGCTCTTCATCTATTTCATATCTTCTCATCAGCTCTGGGTTTTTTCTTCCAGCATATCTACAACCTTCAGTAGCCATCTCGTTGTCCCTATCTGCTCTCCTGGAAAACCTGTTGCTCACTTGCAAGCAATCATTCACAGAGTCTCCAGCACTCTGTCTTCTTTCTGCTCCCCCTGTCTGAAATATACAAACAAAATCCAAGCTCTGATACCAAAATGACACTGACCTATCGGCCCTCGGGACGAAGTCCACTCTCCGGATCATTCTTTGTCTCCCTCGAGCCGAATCGACTCTTTCGATTCCCTGCTGGAATCTCCTTCAAATCGATCCATAGGTTCTTCGGGAAGCTCCCCTATGCGAACAGCACTAGGTGCGAGATTCGCCTTTCCCAAGCGACCACAACGCTATGACCAAGGGCCTAACCCAAAGTCTCTTGTCGAAAATCTAGCGATCTCACGAGTTCACAAGTCGAAACTCCGACTCTTCTTTCTCCAATCATATGATACCCAAAATGCCAATACGGGTATGGCTCTTCCTCTGCCAGCTCCTTCCTTATGCGACCACTAGCTAGGCTAAGCGCTAGCACCTCTCGCCTCTCGCTGCTTCACAAGTTTTAATGTCCAACCTTGGCACCTTCCCTTCATGAACCCCCGAGAGGCGATGTTGACTTTTCTCCTTGCGTTCCTTCTATTCGCGACTTCGCAAGTTTCAATGTCGAGCTCTCGTGATCTTATCTCGCGAATCCTCAAGGTGCGAGAAGTCAACGGAGTATTGACTCCTTCCTCCAGGCGATGCGTGTTCACCTACCAATCACGGGAACCCCACCTTGTGGTTCTACCACATGTCCACAATAGTGCCTCGAATCTCGTCACTTTGCGACTTAGAGTGATCCCTCTCAACCTCTAAACCCCTGAATGCGTGATATGCAATGGGGTTCCTGATCCAATGGTCCTCCTGTTCTCTGGATCAAATGACTATCTCCACTCCTCGCTATTTCGCAACTTTGCGACTTGGAGCTCCCAACTCTTATGTCTTCACCTTGCGAACCTCCGAGTTCACGAGATCCCTTGATCTCTTCCACCTGTCCTCCTCAGAGGGATGGTCCTAATCCTCTTGTGAATTCGCCACTCGCGAAGTCGAAGGACTTCCTTCTCTGAACCCCGATTTCTGAATCCCCAATAGAGAGGATGTCATGACACATGTCTTCCTTCCAACGAATGACTCAAGTTTCCTCGGGACTTTGCTACTCGCGAAGTCAAGATGCTCACCTATGTGAGTCCCAGTCCCTGACTCTTTGAAATGGATGATTTTGCGACACACATCCTCCCGCAGATGGATGACTCAGATCTAATCTCTCCTTTTCATGATTTCTAAGGCCGAGTGCCCAGACTCTCGTCCTCCGGACTCCCGAACTCCCGAACACCGATATCCCGATCTCCAACCTTTTCAGGACTTTCACCTCTGCTTGTGAGGGATTAAACCTCATGCAACTCTCGACAGATCCAACGGCTGTCAGGTTTTAGCTTAAGATCTGATGGCTCCGAATATTCTCAGCTCTTGTGCTCCTCCTGATGCTCCCTGGACATAAAATCCTTCAACATTCCAGATCTCCTCGGCTGATCCGATGGCATCTATTACTCCTGCTGAGCTTGGCGCTTTTCTTCCCAGACTTGGAAGAATTTCAAATTCTCAAAGCCCTTGACCTTTGTTTCTTTTCTCTGCGAGCTTCACAATTTTGAATCCTCGCCTGTGCGTATGAAACGCTACTCCTCCTGAGCTTTGGTTCTGAATCCTCAAAGGATTCTTTGGACTTCTACACTCCTTGCAAAGTCTTTGCACACAAAGTGCTATCTCTTCTAAGCTTTTCAAATACTCATACCCCTAAGGGATTTTATCCTTTTTCCTTCTCCTGCAGATGGAGAATTTGGATGCCCTCCTGGCTATCCCTTGCTCAAGCAACCTCTTTCTGAGTGTTTCAGGGTGTTCAAAAACCCTGTGAAGATCCCTCAGTGGATTCTTCCTTCAACTACAGGACTCAAGGAGTTCTCTTCCTAAGCCTATCTGCACATCTATTGAATGCCCACCTGGTAGAGTATATTCTGACAAAACATCCAGCAGTTTTGTTCTCTCCTGTGCACCCTATGCACCTTCTCAATGACCTCCTGGTAGAGCTCTCAAAATTCTTAGTGATTCTAACTTCAGTTGAACTCACAACAAAGTTCTTCTTCTGTGCACTCTTTGCACTGGCTCAATGCCCACCTGGCAGAGCTTCTACAGAACTCACAGAGATTTTGTCTGCAACTGTGTTCTTCTCCATAGCCTTGCCTCCTGAGGTCTTCAACAACCTCACAGGTCTTCCCTGAATTGTTGATCTCATCTTCTGTGCCCACCTGGCACATCTTTGTCTGAATCCGCAGAGTTCAGAAGTGAATATATGCACTAGTATTCAAAGACCATAGTACTCTGTCATGCCCTCCTAGCATGAAACCAAAAAGAACCTCTCAAGCCTGAAAATCAAACAACTCCCTGCAAATTCAAACCTACAACATACATCTACAACATATAAAGAACACTCAAAGACATTCATTCAACACAAGAATTATGCAGGAAAAACTGCTTCTTTGTATTAAATGGAAAATGCTTGTTTTTACAAGGTGTTCTGAGCACTGACTGTAACAAGGTCTCGGCTCTTCTCTTGCTCTCCTTCCTAAAAATCTTTCCAAATGAGATCGAAATTGAACTTTTACAAGAGGGGGTCTTCGAGCTCTTCCCTCCAATCTACCTACCCTATTCAATTAAATTGAATGGGTTGTCTAGTCCAGAACCTGGACCTAGATATCAACCTCAAACATTAAAGGCCTACCTACTCTAATACCTGCACAAAGGTAGGGCTCCACGGCTCAACATCCTAAAAACATTTAATTACATTCAATTTCAAAATTGAAAACGAGGGTTGCGCCTCTCTTTAGCCTTGAATGCACGCACTAACGTGGTTGGCTGGCTGACATGGAGAGATGCTCCTGCATCACTTGGGGAAGGCCATGTGGTTCTTTATTTCCCAGAAAATATAAAGACCCCTCTTTGGGATCTTTGGGGGTTCACTCATTGTCCATTTTTCACACTCTTCATTTTTTTATTCTCCATTCACGCTTTCACTCTTTCATTCATTGTTTCTCAATTATCGTTGCTCATTCATTATTTTTCTTGGATTGAGACATGGGAGAAAGTTGTTTATGATGAATCATTTGTTTAATGGTTGCAGTAATGAATGGTGTATTCCAACCATGAATTTGTGCCTGCATGCCTTAGCTTTATTGGCATGTACTAAATTTTATTCACAGATGTGAGTCCTGAGAGTCCCATCATAAGCATTCTTGACTAGATGCACTAGAGCTCTGGGAGGAGGTGGACATCCTGAGGGACTGTGTGGCATAAAAGGGGCTCCATTCTCTTGGGTTGTATAGGTTGACAGAGAAAAAATTGGTGTACTTTGGATCATGACACCACGGAACTACTCTTTTGGATTCATTAGCTTGGCTTAGGGGTGACCTATTGTTGAGACTTGGGATAATAATGTCTATGGTTGGGTGGAACATGCTTGGTATTTAGCCAGTTGTTGAATTCATTTTATTAAAGATAAGTTCTCTCTATCATGGTTTCCTTTACTTGTATATTTATTTCCATTGTGTATTAATTATTATCTATGAGATTTGTATTTGCAATATGCAGGCTTTCTAGTTATTGTTGTGCATGGCATGTTTAGACATTATGTTATGTTGTAGCATGATTCTTGGTTATTGCATGAGATGTTATTATGTTTTTTTCATGTTTATTTTATTAATTAAATGTTATCAGAATTTTGAAATCAATTTTGAAGTGATTTTTGAGGTAGCGTGCCTAGCCCGTGGGTGGATGGGTACGTTAAAACTGGTATCAGAGCATATGGTTGAAACACCCAACTGATATGGGACAAAACAAGTGTGAATCAAGTGATTTCGATATGTGCGATTTTGGGGGGAAAATATAAAAAATTGAAAGAAAATCCTCAAATTCGTGAGAAAAATTGAGTTTGAAATAATTCATAATTATTTGAGAAGCTAATGGATTTGGTCTGTAGAGTTGCAGAGCTAAATTTGATCTAGAATATCAAAAAATTCATATTTTAATGGATGCAGTAGCATGGGGAATATCTCATAGAATCGACGCCTGAGATCGTGATTGATCTTGAGGACCAGATTCATTCTTGAATTTTTTTAAAATCCTATTGTTTTCAAAGTTTGACAAAGTTACTAGATAAACAATTGAGATTCATTTCAGTGGTTTGAAAATGAGGTAGATCGATGGTCCATATTTGTTGAAAGGATTTTTTATGAAATTTCTAAGTGTTGAAATTCACGAGCATAAACCTCCGATCATCGACGACTGATGGTCAGGGGTCAACAGAATTTGGTGAATATTTCAGTTCGTCAATAGAAATATCTGATCATCGACGACCGATGGTTAGGGATCGGTAAGTTTGGCGAAGTGTTAAATTTCATTCAATTGACATTTGAGATCACTAATAGCCAAGAATTGGGGATCAATGAGTTTGGAGAAGTGTTGAAGTTTGACCAACAAACATCTAAGATTGTCAATGGTTGATGGATCAGAGATCAACATATTTACAGTGAAGTTTATATTATTCCAAGATAAACTGCCAATGATTGATGAGGGAAAGGAAGACGATTATGTTTCATGCCACGTCAGTATGGTTGATGCCTTAATATGATGTGTCATGCCACATCACCATCCATGTGTCATACCACGTCATCATATTTTCCACGTCAACAAGGATGGTCGATCGTCGATGGTTGGTGTTCAACAAGATTTGTGAGCAATCTTGATTTATCGAGGGAAATGACATATGGTCGATGTCTGGTGATTAAGAATCGACGATATTCATGGGTGAATTTTGGTTTACGGATAAAAATGATCAATGGATGATGGTCGGTGATCGGGCGTCAAGGAGATTTGTGAGAAGGTTTGGTTCACAAAGGAAATTATCGATCCTGATCATCGATCGTCGATAGAGAGTCAATCAATGGTATAGAATGCTTCTAACGTGAGATCAAAGATGAAAATCACAATTAGGAGCATGTTAATTCAGATTGAGATCAAAATTATGGTTTTTTTTCGCAGAGAGGATATCTAGAAAAGTGTCTGAGAGGGACATTGTCAAATTATATTTAGATTTGTTAGAAAATGCAAAATAATGGTTTTTAAAGACTTGGGACCAGATCATTGGCATAGATACAAATTAAGATGAAACTATTGGATAGATTCCAAACAATAGATACACAAATAACCCATGAAGGTACTAAATAAATCCCAAAGGGATTGGGATGGGGATATTGAAATAGGCCAAAATCCACTATTTTGGGCCACTTTTTGGGGATTTTTGAGATTTTCAAAGGAAAAGTGACCCTAGATCACAAAAATGGAAAAATTTATTTATTCAAAATTTTATATACTCATCAATACAAACAACTTTGGTGTATTGAAAATTTTCCAAAAGTGCACATATTGTGAGATAGCCAATTTTGCTAAAAATTGTTTGGAAAAATGGGTGAAAAAGGACAAAGTTGTAGATTCCAGATTGATGTATTTTTTAACTGTTTCAACAGATTCAAAATATGAGAACTGATATAAATTCATTTTCATTATTAATATCTATGTCTATTGCAAAATTTTCTCCATTTCCTGACATATTTGCATCTGCAGTTGACAGAAGATGGCACTTCAATAGAATTGCACCAGTGGAGAAAATGCATAAAAAGGGTGAAAGTGGTTTTTTCAAGAAGCCATAAATTTCAGCTCAGATATCATAATGAGGCATGAGGATATTTGTTGGAAATATTATTCAGAGGGGAATAATCTTTAATTATTATAATTTGGAGAGTGATGACATATTTGCTCATGAAATGAGCAGAAAAGGGACGTGCAGTATTGTTTGACAAAGTTGATCTAATATGCATAATTATAGCAAAATGGTGGCTTGAAGATTTTGCAGAATTAGGGAGTATAAACATATCATTTCAAGATAATAATTCATATTCAAGAAATGGAGGAATGATAGGGAACCTTAATTCACGATAAATATTCCAAAGGTCAAAATATCAGTGTTGGTAATGCAGAGACATAATCAAATGGGCACAGGAGCAGAGGGGATCAAGAAAAAATAATAGAGACTATGAGAAGCCTGGAAATAGAAGTAAAAAGTTAGAAAGAATACAATGAGATGTTGATGAGAGAAAAAATCAAATGAATTCCCAAGTGATGGAAAGCCTAAATCATTTGCATAGGCAAGAAAGGAATGGATCATACTCAAAGCAAGAGGAAGTAGGTAGATATCATGAAAGAAGATATTGTCATTCAAGAAGTGCTAGCAGAAATCATAGAAATCACTCACATCCTTACTCATCAAGGAAATTTTATGAATCTAAAGACTCCATAAACAGTCCATAAGTGTCTCGTGTTAGACACCAAAGTAGAAGAAAAAAATTAGACAATTTGCAAGGAGAGCTAAGGAAGCTTAAGACACCATCATTTGATAGTGAAATAGAAAGGGAAAATGATGTTGAAGCATGTATACTCAGAATAAGGATGTATTTTGAATTGAAAAACTACTCATCCAACCTAGAAGACAAAATTGTCACATACCATTTGCATGGAAAAGTTGTTATGTGGTGGGATTAGCTGAAGCAAGTTGAGCATATTAATGAGAGCATGATTACTTGGAAGAATACCAAGCGATATTTTTAGAAGGAGTACATTTAATAACACTTATATGACAAGAAGATGTAAAATTTATTTGAAATAAGGTTGGGAAGAATGACCATGACATAATATGAGAATAAGTTCTTGGGATTGCTGAAGTATGTAGGATTCATCAAGGATGAAAAAATGAAGATACATAGGTTTTTTAGTGGACCTACATCCTTTTATAAGGAAAATATTTAGTATGATGAGCCTAGGACTTTGAAAGATACCATCAAGAAGGCCAAGTACTTATGTGATCAAGGAAAGGGTAGAGAATCCATGCATAAATATTGGAAGGATGAGAAGAAGGAGAATTTTGATCAAAGGATAAAGGGATTCAAACCTCCTTTCAATAGAAACAACCCTAATAAAAATCATCAATATGAGTCTGCTAAAGATGAATCCAAGAAATAATATTCCTTGGGGAAAATAAAACAACAACCAATCCAATGTTGGGGGTGCAAATAAAATCACCTATACAAGGATTTCCCTCATAGAGGAGATAAAGTGAATACCATGCACATCATCCAAGAGGATACAATAGTAGAGGACATGGGAAGAATATATCCATCCTTAGAAGATTGACAACAAGAGTACAAATCCAATATGATTGAAGTGGAAGGTAAGATCATTAATCAACCAATTTATGTTTTAATTGATTCAGGAGAAATTTGTTGTTACATTGATCCTAAAATAGTGGACAAATTACATTTGGGGAAAAGTAAGCTTTGAAAATCTAGTTTGGTTTAGCTAGCCACTGAAACCAAAAGAAGGATCAATGAGATGGTCAAAGGTTGTCCACTAAGTCTTAATGGAGTAAATAGAGTTGTTGATATGAATATCATCCCATTAGGATCTTATGATATCCTAATTGGAATGGACTTGTATGACCAACACCATGTTGTCCTCGATTATCATAACAAGACATGTACATGTCTCGATGAATAAGGAAAAAAAAGCATTGTGAAAGGAATTCCAAGACCCATTTCTATAAGGGATATTTCAACCTTACAGTTGAAGAGATGTTTCAGGAAAGGATGTCAATTGTATGCAACTCATGTGGAAGATCCAGAAAAGACAAAAGGGCCAAGACTTGAATATTTTTTAGTATTTCAAGAGTTTGAAGATGTATTCCAAAAAATACCAGGATTTTAACCAAAGAGGGAGATAGATTTATCTATTGATTTAGTACCAGGAGATTCCCCAATATCAAAAAATCTTGACAAAATGAGTACACCAGAGTTAAAAGAATCACAAATATAAATGGAATATTTGTTGAAGAAAGGGTACATACGTCTAAGTGTTTCACCTTGGGGAGAACCAATAATATTTGTCAAAAAGGAGGATTTAATATTGAGGTTGTGTATTGAATTTTAACAAATGACTAAAGCCATGGTAAAGAAAAAATATCCTCTACCCAGAATTGATGATCTCTTTGATCAGATAAGAGGGGAAAATATATTTTCAAAGATAGACTTAAGATACGGATACCAACAGGTAAGAATCATGGAAGAAGACATCAATAAGACAACCTTTAGAACCAGATATGGATATTATGAATTTGTAGTGGTGCCATTTGGACTGACCAATGCACCCACTTTCTTTATGTTCTTAATGAATGGAATATTAATAAATTATATGGATAAATTTGTCATTTTTTTATTTGATGACATACTTATTTATTCTAACTCCGAGGAAGAGTGTGAACATCACTTGAGGTTAGTGTTGTAAGTGACGAGGGAACATTATCTTTATTCCAATCTTAGTAAGTATTATTTTTATCAAGAACAAATCCATTATTTGGGGGACATCATTTAAGAGGAAGGTATATCTGTAGATCGAGAGAAGATTGAAGCCATTAGAGAATGTCTAACACCTAGGAGTGTTTCAGAAATTAGATCTTTTATGGGATTAGTCGGATACTACATGAGGTTTATAGCAGGGTTCTATAAGATTTCCTATCTCATCACTTGTTTCAGAAAGAAGGGAATTAAGTTTGAATGGAAAACAAAGTGTGAAGATAAATTTAATTGTTAAAAGAATTACTTACTAGTGCACCTATTTTAAAGATTCTTGTTCCAAATGAGAATTTTGTGGTATGTATAGATGCATGCAAGGAAGGAATTGGTGGAGTTCTGACTCAAAATGGATATGTAATTGGTTATGAGTCCATAAATATTAAAGAACATGAGAGGAATTAGGTGACACATAATTTGGACCTTGCTTCCATAGTTCATGCATTGCATATGTGGAGGAATTATCTCATGGGAAAGAGATTTGAATTAAGGACAGACCATAGTGGTCTAAAATATCGTTTTGAACAACCAACTTTGAATGCTAGGAAAACAATATGGTTGGAATTTGTAAGTGAGTATAACTCTGAAATCAAGCATATCAAGGGGAAATAATATAAATTTTTTGATGCAGTTAGCAGMAGAGTACATCCCATGCATGCTACAACTATTAGTATGCATCAATCATATTTTAAGAGTAGAKTTTTAGATKATGTTATAGATCAATGTTACCTACAGATAAAATAAAGATCACAAMAGAAAAATGTACAAGAGAAAAATAAGAATATGAGATGAAGCAAGATGTATTACTTATTCATAAAAATGTAATTTATGTTCCTAGTTATGGAGAAATTAGAAATTTGGTATTAAAAKAAATGCATAATGTTCAGTATGCCAAACATCCCGRTTATCAGAAAACAATTGCATCAGTAAGAAATTATTTTGTCCTAGAATGAAGAAGGATGTTGTTGATTACATTGCTAGATGTATGGAATTTCAGAGAGTGAAGGATGAGCATAGACACCCAACGAGGTTGCTACATCCATTTCCAATTCCAGAGAAGAAACGAGAAGTGGTAACCATTGATTTTATAACTAATTTTCCTAGGACAACAAAGAAACATGATTCAATAATGGTAGTGGTTGATAAATTGATAAAGGTTGCTCCTTTTTTTCTTGTAAATATGACTCATACAACAATTAATATTGCATAAATTTACATGAGGGAAATTGCTAGGTTGCATGGGATACCTAAGGAAATTGTTTCATACATAGACACAAAGTTTACTTCAAATTTATGGAGGGGTTTATTTAAAGGATTTGGTACAAATCTGAATTTTATCATAGCTTACCATCTACAGTCAGATGGGAAGACAAAGAGAGTCAATCAAGTGATTTAAGACATGCTAAGAATGTATGTGATGGATAAATCATCTAAGTGGGAAGATTATTTTCATTTGGTTGAATTTTCCTATAATAATGGGTATCAAGCTTCATTAAAGATAAGCCCATTTGAAGCATTATATGGAAGGAAATGCAACACTCCAGTGAGTTGGGACAACCCAAAAGATAGAGTGGTACTTGGGCCAGAATTGATCAAGGATATGGAAGACTAGATGGTTAGAATTAAGAATAATTTAGTGGAAGATCAAGGAAGACAGAAATTTATGCAGATAAGAACATGACAACTAAATAATTTAAAGTGGGAGATCATGTTATTTTAAAACTGAATACCGAGAAAATATCATTAAAGTTGGGTAGTTGTACAAAGCTAGCAACCAGATTCTGTGGTCCATTTGATATATTGGACAGAATAGGGCCAGTTGCACACATGCTTTCATTTCCTTCTTCCATGAATGTGCATAATGTATTTCGTGTCTCTTTATTTAAAAACTATATACATTATCCTAACCATGTTATTGATTGGAATTTGATTCAGATAGAGCCATAGCGAGACTTTTGGGTCTAGCTAGTGCGCATAGTGGACAAAAAATTCAAATTGCTCTAGAATCGATTCATAGAACTAATAAAAGTTCAATGGACCTACTATGATCCTCAAGATACTACTTGGGAGCATGAATATTCCATGTGGGTAGATTACCCAAGAGTTTTTGAATAAAGTTTTATTTTTGTTTTGTATATGAACTGAGGACAGTGCTAAAAGAAGGGGGAGAAGAATGTAATACCTCGGTTTTGATTCCCCATATTAAATAATACATTTTTTTGTTTTATGAAGGGTTAGTGTGACAAAACAATTATGAGAGGGAAGAGTTCCTAGGAAATGTAATTTCATGATCATTGTTAATAATAAAATACATCCTTGGATGCAAAATAGACAAGGGCAATAGTTATAGGGGGATATGATTCCACAAGAGAGGGGGATTAAGGGGATAAGTCTTTTTATTATATTTTATTCACCCATGATTGTTTTAATTGAGAGAAGTGGTTAGTTGAGATTATTGGGGAAGTTTGTGTCATTCTTGATTTCCCAGAAAATATATAAACCCATCTTTGGGTTGTTTGGGGGTTCACTTATTTTTTATTGTTCACACTCTTCATTATATTCTTCTCCATCCACACTTTCACTCTTTCATTCATTCTTTCTCAATTATCATTCCTCATTTATTCTTGTTCCTAGATTGGGAAATGGGGGAGAATTGTTGAGGAAGATCCATTCTTTTGATGGTTTTAGTAATCACTAGTGTATTTTGGCCATGAATTTGTCCTTTCATACCTAAGATGCATTGGCATGTACAATTGCAAGTCCTGAGATTCCCAGCATGGAGATCCTTGACCAGATGCACTGGAGCCCTAGAAGGAGGTGGAAAGATTGAGGGACTTTGTGGCGAGAAGGGGGTCAATTCTCTTGGGTTGTATAGGATGGAAGAGAATAGAGATGGTGTACTTTGGATTGTTGTGTGTTGAGAAACATATGACAACTTGAGTGTTGATTGGTTTCAGAAGTTGAGTGACACCCTGGAACTGTCCTTGTGGATTCATAGTCTTGGCTTGGAGGTGACCCGCTGTTGAGACTTGGAACAATAGTGTATATGGTTGGGAGGAACTTCCTTGGTCTGTATCCAGTTGGTGAATTCGTTTCATTAAAGATAAGTTCTCTCTAACATGGTTTCTTTTACTTGTATATTTATTCCTGCTAGGTATTAATTATTATCTCTAAGATTCGTATTTGTAATATGCATGCATGCTAGTTATTGTTGTGCATGACATGTTTAGACACTTTGTTATGTTGTATAATGAATCTTGGTTATTGCATGAATTGTTATTAAGTTTCTTTCATGTTTATTTATTAATTAAATGTTATAATAAATTCGAAATCATTTTTGAAGTGAGTTTTGAGGTAGCATTCCTAGCCTATGGGTGGTTGGGTACATTATAATTCCTACTAGAAGCAAGCTATGTTTGTATGGTACCGAGGAAACTTTGTTGAGGCTATGGATGCTTACTGGAAGTGAAGAAATGTCATGAAAAGGGAGATGATGAAAACCTGTAGGTAGACATTTGTTTGTTTTAAAAGTGAAAACCCATGGTTCAACCAAAGATCATTTGAAGTGTACAACTAGTAAAAGAACTTTTCCCATTATTTGTCTCTTTGAAAAGGGTGTGTTAGATTACAAGTACTAAAAATGTTGGGTTATATCTTTTACAATTTTTGCATCATTATGGTACCCATGATTATTGGAAAATTGTCTGTAGTTTGTTGAACTTATCTTTAAAACTCATATCTGATGTATGGGCCCTAGAATTCTATTAATAGAGATAAATGGTTCTTCCCATGTGTCACCATTTGTCTTGACAACAACAAAACCTTTAATTTTTATTTTAGAAGAAAAAGGAAAGAGGTCCCCTACTAAAATTTTGAACCTAATTCCTAGTCCTCTATTGCTTGACCCTAATGTTAGTTGCTTGTCTACCATGAGGGAGTTGAGATTTGGTCTTGATTGATGACTATTTTGATGAAGTTTTATTATCTCTTTTGATCTTATGATTTCAAATGTCTTCATGAGGATTATTTTACATTTGAAGTTTCATCTATATTTGTGTGATGGAACTAACACATTATATTCATACCTTTTATAGATTCCAAAGTTCTTAATGATATAATCTATATGTAGGGTTTTAATTATAGTGCATGTCTTGAATAAGTTTGAAGTTGGTTATTAATCATTTTTATGAATTACTTATTCAAGGTCTGCATACTCTTGCTAGCATGTGGTTCCTAACATCTTATCTTTCTACTCTCATAATATTGGACAAATCTTAACTTGAATCATAAGGTCACTAATCCTTTCTATGTCATGGAGAATAGGTGCATGTAGCTATCATGATAGTTATTTAACCTAGAGTATAGATGATTTCCTTAGAGAAACCTCCCCTCTTTGTTTTCTTTATTTTCAGTAGTTATTCATAAGTTTACTTAAAGGTAGGAAATGTAACATTTATCATGTATTGGTGAATGTCCCTTTAATCACATACTTGATATTGTATCTTTTTATGGTTGCAGGAACATATCAGCATGATCTATTCTCATCATGATTGCTCCAACCTTGAAATGAAAATGAGGGAATCCCTTGATATCCTTCCCTTTTCACCTTCCCTTTCTTTGAAAAACCAATCCCAATGCCTATTAAGTATTTTACTTATTTTCTTTTATTATTTTCCCTAAAATACCCTCATAGTTGGATTTTTCTCGATTGGATATTTCCAACAACTGTAACCATACTTAAATCTGAGTTACGGATTATAATTTATTCCCCACGAAGTTTCATAATCCTTCACTCACCTCTTCCACTTCATGGCCACATGGCTCCCTCTCATTTGTACCATCCGATGTGATGCCCATGTGGCGTCGATGTTGAACCCACCACATGTCCTCTTCATCATCAAGAGTTATCCATTTAGTTTCTTTAGTCCTTCGACCCATTCGTCGATTAAAACCTTTTTTTCCTCGGAGTCCCTCGTCTTTATCACTTGGTCACTAACGAATCCCTCACGACCTTTTGATCATCGGGGATCCATAACTCCTATCCTATGCACTATACTCTATTCACCAATGATGACACTATCCTCTACCAGATCCAATGACCCTTGGGAGTCAATGATTAATGACCTTGATCATATCGGTGGTGCAAATTTGGATGGCATTTAACAACCTATCTCTTCCCCAGCTAGCACCTTTGACATGTGGAATTTCCACCACGTGTCATATGGCATAACATTTGTCATCGAAACTCGAAACTAAACCAAAAATCTAGACCACACTAAAACGTGGCACATCACCCACATGACACGTGGACCCATATTCATCTTGACAAGTGTATTGACATGGATATACTTGTCATCAAAAAATACCAAAGTTTATTCATCTAGGTGTTGAAGCCTTTCCTCTTCGTCATTTGTATCTCTTCTAACCTTACCCTCAAGAATGTCAATGAATGGTCCATATATGTTCACTTTCTAAATCAGTGGTTCTCAATGGCTCTTACTATCCTAAAGCATCAATGATCCCTCATCGTCGATGATCCTTTAACTCGACGATCCCTCATCATCGACACTCCTTACAACCTTCCTCTCCCCGACGATGATGCTTCTGGATCCAACGATTCATATATCATTGTCATCACCTCTGAGGAATCGATGGGCCTCATGCCTCCTTATCGTTAGAACCTGTTGATGGGGAAAATTGACTATCCGTCAACTGGGAGAGTGGAACCGGTCCGGGGTTGTCTAATAACCCAAGCCGTTTGGAATGAACCACCCTGACGGGTTTAGAGGCTCTGTTAGCCGATCTAAGGTCCTAATAAAACCAAAGAGAAAACTAAACTAAACTAATCTAACTAAAACTAAACAAACTAAACTAACTAAAACTAAATAAAACAAGCTAATCTAACTAATCTAATTAAAACTAACTATTAAACAAACAATAAATAAAACAAACAAACTAATCTACTATCTGAAATATAACTTATTTACAAAATGTACAATATCTACAAAATACAGATTTAAATAAAACCTGGAAAACTCATTTGCTTTCTGCCCTAAGACAGAGAAAAATATTTTTGTTGATTTTATGATTTTATGAACAAGAAATAAAAATTACTGAAATTAAACAATCTAATATACTAATTCTACCTATAAATCTAACTAAACTTATATCTAAACTAAAGTACTAATACATACAGTAAACAAACAAATAACAAACAGACCTGGAAACACTCCAGATTTGTCCTGCGTATGATGACTTCGAAGCTGGTCGGAGGAAGGAAACTCGCACTGAATAATCCAGGAGCTTTTCGTAAACGATAGTTGTGATGCTCTTTGAGTTTATTTATAGGACAAACAAGACATAAAAAATCATAACAATTGTAAGATTTATAAATCTCTGCAATAAGGTAAACTTGTTATGCAAAAACTTATACTTATTAATCCAATTAATGAAGAAGAGAAATCTATCGTTCATAAACTGAATCAAGTAATTGCTATGTTTTTTAAGTATTGGAAGGAATCAGATATGGATTATATTGGTTAAATCATATCATTTGCAAAAGACTAAGATAGCTAAAGTAGTCATTAACTAAATGCAAATTGATACATATAAACATGAAACAAAAGATTGATGATCGGGTCCACAGAGTCATAATCGAACAGTAATGAGATTGTTTCATATCCAATTGAAATTGATAATCAAACATATCGTATGTGATTTTTAAACAAGAGATACGATCAATCCAACAAAATCGTTTTCCAATCGTTATAGCTGTAACGATATAGCAAAAAGATTCATATCATTTAATTGAATACAAGGATAGAAATACTCTGTTTTCGATTATTGCCATAAGTCGGGTAATTGAAATCATATGTAATAGAATCGTAATTGTTTCCCAACAAATTGAATCCATCAGTTATGAGGTCGTTTTTATATTCAATTGAAAATAGAACAAATCGTAAACACATTGTTACACTTGTGAATCGAACAGGATTATCATGATAATTGTATAGCAAGCGATTTAGGTTGTGAACGAATCCAAACGATAATTGACTCATAACAAAATCACAAAAGGATTAATCAAACATGGTTTTTTATAGATTTCGATCGTTGATCATTGCACAATAAGCAAACAAGATCGATTAATTTTGATCACAATAATTTCAATCAAACGAATCATATCAGGTTTTGACCAATTCGTTTCACAATTTAAAATACAGAGCATCAATTATCATCTAAACTCGACTCATAGGACAAACTTGCTAAATTAGAACCAGAGCGAATCGATTTAGCGAAGATTTCCACACAATTGTTATGATTTGGGTTCATTTCCGATTCAGGTACGAAGGTTATTTGAGCATAATGTTTTCATCAAAGAAACATAGTGATTATTCTTAACTTGGAAACAATAAAAAATAGAACATCACATGACACATCATCGTAACAAGTATCTTCCCGAAAACATTTACCATCCATAGCATACCAATGATAATGAAACTGAATCCGAGCAAGATCATAACAATCAATCTTAATCAAACCGTTTATCAACTATAGCACATGGATCATAACCAAATCAAATCCGAGCAAGATTGTGTTCTAAANCCTATTAAGTATTTTACTTATTTTCTTTTATTATTTTCCCTAAAATACCCTCATAGTTGGATTTTTCTCGATTGGATATTTCCAACAACTGTAACCATACTTAAATCTGAGTTACGGATTATAATTTATTCCCCACGAAGTTTCATAATCCTTCACTCACCTCTTCCACTTCATGGCCACATGGCTCCCTCTCATTTGTACCATCCGATGTGATGCCCATGTGGCGTCGATGTTGAACCCACCACATGTCCTCTTCATCATCAAGAGTTATCCATTTAGTTTCTTTAGTCCTTCGACCCATTCGTCGATTAAAACCTTTTTTTCCTCGGAGTCCCTCGTCTTTATCACTTGGTCACTAACGAATCCCTCACGACCTTTTGATCATCGGGGATCCATAACTCCTATCCTATGCACTATACTCTATTCACCAATGATGACACTATCCTCTACCAGATCCAATGACCCTTGGGAGTCAATGATTAATGACCTTGATCATATCGGTGGTGCAAATTTGGATGGCATTTAACAACCTATCTCTTCCCCAGCTAGCACCTTTGACATGTGGAATTTCCACCACGTGTCATATGGCATAACATTTGTCATCGAAACTCGAAACTAAACCAAAAATCTAGACCACACTAAAACGTGGCACATCACCCACATGACACGTGGACCCATATTCATCTTGACAAGTGTATTGACATGGATATACTTGTCATCAAAAAATACCAAAGTTTATTCATCTAGGTGTTGAAGCCTTTCCTCTTCGTCATTTGTATCTCTTCTAACCTTACCCTCAAGAATGTCAATGAATGGTCCATATATGTTCACTTTCTAAATCAATGGTTCTCAATGGCTCTTACTCTCCTAAAGCATCGATGATCCCTCATCGTCGATGATCCTTTAACTCGACGATCCCTCATCATCGACACTCCTTACAACCTTCCTCTCCCCGACGATGATGCTTCTAGATCCAACGATTCATATATCATTGTCATCACCTCTGAGGAATTGATGGGCCTCATGCCTCCTTATCGTTAGAACCTGTTGATGGGGAAAATTGACTGTCCGTCAATTGGGAGAGTGGAACCGGTCCGGGGTTGTCTAATAACCCCAGCCGTTTCGAATGAACCACCCTGACGGGTTTAGAGGCTCTGTTAGCCGATCTAAGGTCCTAATAAAACAAAAGAGAAAACTAAACTAAACTAATCTAACTAAAACTAAACAAACTAAACTAACTAAAACTAAATAAAACAAACTAATCTAACTAATCTAATTAAAACTAACTATTAAACAAACA
>JZKD02S2352320.1:398191-417618 GCA_000966675.3 Picea glauca | reverse complement strand
ACCAACCTGTCCCAAATTCAATCTCCATGTCATGCATGACTAATTTTTGAAAGTGCATGGGTATCTTCGAGAATGGAATATGTAGATTATATTTGAAGCATTGAATGCATGATTCCTTCAACCTACGCATGAACACTTTCCTAACATCTATCATTCTGATATTCTCGAAGACAACATCATATTCTACCTCAGTTTTGTATGTACCAATGCAAGATGCATAACATGTACTGGTGGTGGAAGAAATCAGTGTCCCGGGAGTGGTTGGGACATTGGACGTCTCTTCTCCATGTTCCACATTCTTAGAAGTTATTGTGATTAATTTTCTCCTTGATATTTTGCACGATCTGGGAGTTGATTGGGAATCAATCAATTCCCTTTGACAGGGTTTCTTTGGTTGGACTATTTCAGTTCCTTTAGTAGATCGTTCTTCCATGTATTTTTCAAGCATGGACAATTCCATACCTTCTAGTTTATTCATTATTTATACCCCCAATATAGAATACATTGCCTCTTTCATTTTCTCACTTTCATGTCCCTATATATGTATGTACAATAAAATTATTATTTTAAATTTAAAAGTAAAAAAATAAATCCTATATATATACATAGAGAGAGAGAGAGAGAGGAAATTTCTTCTTTTATAATTTTGAAATAAAAAATTAAAAAATACAATTCAAACAAGCAATGGAAACATGTACAAATCTATAAATTGAGTATGAAATACCTCATTCTGGCAAGAATCATATCCCTTTTCTCGTTTCCCTCTGTTGCTTGACATTTTTTTTGCATCCTAGGGAAACATGTTTTCCTCCGGACTATGGAAAATCCCTTCTCTTTGCTCCGTATGTTTTTCTCCCTTCCCTCTAACTGTTATAAACAACAATAGTTATAAACTTTCCTATTAATTTGTTGTTGGTTAGCAGTCTGTCTGTGGGAGACACCATTCCCCTATAATAGGTTGGATGTACCCTATTTTTAAAAGGGGTCACTCTAGTTCCTTTGGATCAAGGGTCCACAACATCCCTACCTGTTCCATACCCTATTCCAGGTGTGGATTCAGTGCTAGGAGTATATTATGCATATTTAGATTGAGACTAGCATGGACAGGGCTATAGGTGTACATTTCCATTAAATACAATAGCATGATGGGTCTTCATGGGTTATATATAGGATCTCAGTCAATAGATCCAATAGAGGTTTAAGAGCTAGTTAATTTATTTTATCGTGTGTTTTTCTTTTCATTTTTTTTTAATAGTCGACGCTAAATTGGGTTCCATTAGTTCTGGATTTAGCGTCAATTATTGACCAAAAATGTAATCATTTTGGGGTGCTAAATGGGGAAAAAATTGCACCTAATTTAGTGCCTATAGATAGCAAGAGTTGGCTTTGTGAGGGTTATGGGGTAGGGCATAGGGTTTAAGGTTTGAGCAATAAGTATTTATAGTTTTGAGTTGAATTATAGGTTCAATATTATGGTTTATGGGTCAACAATTTAAGGATAAGGTTTAGTACATAGGGGATTATGGTTATGGGTTAAGAACTAAGGTTTAGTGTTTAAGTATTTTAGTTTAAGGGTGAAGATCAATTTTTTAATTAGGTTAATGTGTAAGGGTCGGCTAGGTTAAAGGTTTTAGGTTCCAGTGATTTGGGTTTAAGGTGTAGGGTTTAGGTTTATAGGTTAATAATAAAATATTTGGGTTAAGGTTAAAATATCATCGTTAAAGTATAGGGGTTTAGGATAAGGGTCAATTCCAATGGTGTGAGGGTTAATTCATTGGGTTTAAGGGAGAATGGTTAAGGATTGAAGATTAAGGAATAAGGAATAGTGATAGTGGTTTGGATATGAATTAGGATGATTGATTTACAAGATTAGGTTGTCGTGGATATCATATGGACCAATTGAAGAGGAATATTTGTGACGTATTTAGGGGGAAAAGATATCATATCAATTAATTCCTCAAATTCCTAAAAATATATGAGGCTCAACGTCCTTCTTTCTATATTCCACCATTTAAGGAAAAAATATCATTCTAAGAATACAATGTCTATGTAAGTAGGAACTAGTTAATCTTGAATGTTTTAGAAAGCCATGGTTAATATATCTTATTTGGTCACTTGATGTCGATTCAATTAAGTGGTTTAAAATTGTTCCATAAATGCATGGTTGACTTCCATAAAACATCCATTACAAAATATTATACACTTTCCATTTATGATAATGGTTTGTCAAAAAATATGCTAGTATTAGAATGAAGACTTTTGCAATTGGACATACTATTAATGAATTTATAATACCCAAAATTTAATGACTTTTTCAATACCCAAGCTCACCCACATCCTTACAATATTGGATGGCTCCAAATCGAGAAGGATAACTACATCACCAAGGAATGCATATTTCTATCCTTGGAAAACATGAGGTAACATTTGGTCATGTCACACCTTTGAATATCTACAATGATGTATTATTAGGAAACCCTAATTGTGAGAGAAACATGGGGTCTATTATCATGACCTTGGAGCATCAACATTGAGTCAATCAAGGGTAGATTGTTCTATGTTTTCAAGGTAAAGTGAAAACTGAATCTCTTTGTGGTTTCAACCACACACTTTTATAAGTTAGTCAAACACTCTTTGTGGTTGCAATCACATACTTCCATAAGTTAGTCAATCACACATGTAAATGGATTATGTGGACTACCTAACCAATGTCTTGTATGAAGATATCATGACTAAACTAACATCCACCACTAACACCCCAAAATTTTATTGCACTTCTTGAGGTTCATAGTGGAAATTAGTAGGAACTTTCGTTACATTTCAACGAGAACAGAACTAAGAATTGATTCCTCTTAATCCCCCATTACTATTTACTATGTAAGAGGAACTCACTAGTGTTTCGACAAAACTATATAACTCCTTCTTCACTGTAGTTTTCAATTTGTCTACCTAAGATGCCCCCAACATGCTACAACCTAGTTCATTATGCAATTATTCACGCTTGATCCCATTGACATTTTGGACAAGATTATCATGGAATTGTCCTTAGATGGGGTTTTCTCTTGGTGCACATTACATATATCACTATCTCATTGGATTAGGAACTCAACTAGTATATTAAGATTGGATTAGAAGCTTACCTCCATGCTAGATATTCCATTGATAGTTGTGAACTCATCCAGATCTAGGGAACCTAGTGTGATGCAACACAACCACTTGGTATTCTACCATTACTAAAAACCTATATGAATATCATTGACATAATTCCTATTACTCATGAAATTTATATTCCTAAGCAAATCAAACATCTAATTTAAATATTGAGCTCTTATAGCCTTACAATCCTCCTTTGCTTGAGCAAAGCACAAATTTGTTGGATCCTCAAATTGACATTAATCACAAGTTCAATACACTAGCTCCTTTTTACCAAGCCATAGATCAAATGACTCGACACGCATACACATGGCTATATAAATATTCTACATTGTCAAATAAATTTAGTCCCTTGCATAGTCCAAGTATTTCACATTTGAGCAAGTGAGAAAAACAATTGTTTTGTGGATAACACACTAAAATTTTATGCATCAACGTTAACCTCCATCTCCTACAGGAAAATAATTGTACTTCCAATGCAATGGACACCATTTATACCTAGGGAAAGGGACTCTTGATCCATGCATTGACCTAATTCTTGTTCGCGATAGATATTCATAATCTCTAAATGCGATTAAATGGGTACTTGCAACAATATTTGTCACAAGTTTTTTTTATTCCTTCTCATGACCATCTCAACTATGACCCACACCTAATCTAAAATATGTGATTGATCCTTATTCAACAAGTCATCTATGGGGCATCACCAAGAGATCAACATGTAGTATGTTATTGTGCCAACTTAACTCCAAATTCCTTGACATCATCAATGAGATATTGTAGTGGACCGATATGATGTGTCCACTAGATCTAATGATTAAATTTGATTGTATTATCATCATTAATACCCCTAACAACTAACATATTCTCAAAAACACTTAGATTTTTCTATTCCTTTTGTTATCATGGAAACCATCTCATTGATGGTAGATTTACACTATAAATATATAATTCTAATCATTGTAAATCATAATGAAATTGTACATTGTTAAACAAAGTTTTTCAATGATATCTTTCATGTTATAAATCTCTATCGTAGTTTCATTATAGATAGAGGCACAACAAGTTCATGTCATTGCTTCGATCCTTGTTATTTATTGTAGATCATCCATTTATATAGAAATATATGTATATTTGAGCCAAATATGGGTCACATTGTGTTTTATCTCTTTTGGTTCTATTATCTCTTTGTTCCTTTACTAATTTACATCACACTTTATCCCTTAAGCATCATAACTCTGAAAACCCCTTCTATACACCTATGCAACATCAAGACACTTGTGAATTCCTTATTTCTTTGGCATGGTTGAGTTTCTATTTATAAAGGCCCACTATCCATTGTGACCTACTTAGAGGATATTATGCATGCATCACATAGAACATATTTCAACATCTATTCTTTGCAATAAAAAAATTCTAGGGATTCAACTATGCCCTAATAACTCTAAACTACAAACATAAACATAATTTTTTTTAGATGGAGTTGATATCTAATTTACAACTTACATAATGAAAATTGGATGTTTTGACAATACGAACATGGATCATGAGGCTATATACATGGTCATAGGAGGAAAAAATTATGTTAGTCCATATAGGAGGATTTTAGGCCTTCAAGGATAATCATAACTACTCATACCACAACACATGACCTCTTACTAGTCTTCTAGTCACTTGAAATAGTGACGATGATATGGGGTCCCTTGCATGGATCGTGAAAAGCGAGCATATCAACAAGATAATATCAACAACATTCTCTTGGTGCATAAATGTTATGTGACTAAAGTCATTTTTTTGTATTATAGGATCTAGAGGAGGCCATGGACAAAGAACGTGGATGACGTAGACCTTCTAAATGAACGAGAGGAAAGTGGGTGGCCATAGAATCGGATACATAATCTGTAGATACAATAAATGTAAGAATACAAAGCAACCTCAACCAAAGGAGGATGGTGTTTATGAATTCACAAATGCTACAACATAGACAAGATGAAGTTATATAAACTATGTTGTTGTTTTTCAACTCCAAAACATGATATCAATATGTCAAATATATAAGTAAAGTGAGGTTTTGTGTTGGATAGAATATTGGTTGAAATGATATAATTGGTGTACTAAACATCATTGACTATGTTGTGTATTATAGGGGTCAAACGAGGCCATGGAAACATATCGTGTCATATCAAATAAGGACACAACAGATGGGAATGACGAATGATGAAAATGAGACCGCATAATGATGGTTCATGCAAACGTGGAGGATGTCAAAGATTATGTGAGAATGTTAGGAATCCTTAAGTCTTGAAACCCTCACATACCTTCAAGGCATGTGTCTCGTCTAACCATGTAAAATTTCGACGCATACAGGCACAGTTTGAAGAAATTTCAATGTTGGCACCATTCACTATTCACCATGCGGCGTCAGTGGATGACATTGGTGATGGGCGTGTTGGAATATGTTCCATGACATTTCAAGAGAGTTTCGACAAAGATTCTATAGATGGGAATGAGTAATTATGACAATGAGACTGCATGATGAACATTGATGCAAACATGGATGATATCAAATATTATGTGAGGACATCAGACATCCTTGAGTCTTGAAACCCTCGCATACCGTCAAGGCATGTGTCTACTCGAAACATGTCAAATTTTGACACATACATGCACATTTTGAAGAAATTTCAATGTTCACCCCATTCACTGGTCACCGTGCGACATCGATGGATGACATTGGTGATGGCCGTGTTGGTTGAAGACTTTCCATGACATTTCAATAGAGTTTTGACAAAGATTCTATAGATGGGAATTATGACGAATGATGATAATGAGACTACATGATAAATGTTGATTCAAATGTGGACAATCTCAAAGATTATGTGAGGACGTCAGGAATTATCCTTCAATCTTGAGACCCTCACATACCGTCAAGGCATGTGTCTAGTCTAACCATGTCAAATTTTGATGCATGCAGGAACAGTTTGAATAAATTTCAACATTGGCCCCATTCATTGCTCACCGTGTGACATTGATGGATGAAATTGGTGATGGGTGTGTTGGAAGACGTTCCATGAAATTTCAAGAGAGTTTCGACAAACATTATGTATATGTGAATGACGAATGACGACAATGAGACTGCATGATGAACGCTGATGCAAATTTGGATGATATCAAAGATTATGCGGGGACATCAGGAATCCTAGAGTCTTGAAACCCTCACATACTGTCAAGGCATGTGTTTATTCTAACCATGTCAAATTTCAACACATACATGAACAATTTGAATAAATTTCAACATTGGCCCCATTCACTACTCACCATGCGACATCGATGGATGACATTGTTGATGGGCGTGTTGGAAGGCGTTCCATGAAAGTTCAAGAGAGTTCCAAAAAATCCCTAAATCCCCTAAACCCTAAGCCATTGACCCTTAAATCCTTAAGCCCTAATCCATAAACACTTAAGCCCTCAACCTTAGTTAATTACTAATCCCTTAACACAAAATCCCTAAATCCCCTAACCCCTAAGCCATCGATCCTTAAACACTTAAAACTTAATCCCTAATCCCTTAATACATAAACCCCTATGTCTCAATTAAAAATTTATCCCTTAGCCAATAATCCCTAAGCCATTAACCATTAAACTACATAACTCGTAAGCGCAAAATCCCTTAGCTCTTGACCCTCATTTCATTAAACCCTAACCCTTAATCCCTGTACCCCAAATCCATAAATCCCATAATCCTCAAAGCCCCAATCCACTTAACCCCCAACACCTCAACTAATTAACTATTTAGTCACATCCAATGCTAAATTTGTCGATAAATCTGACGCTAAATATGGTGTTATTTTTCGGCTCTATTTCTGGTGCTATTAGTGCCTAATTTAGCACCATCATGTTTTGGTTGGTGAAAAAAAATCCATTAATAGCGCCATCCTGATAAATAGTGCCGACTTTTTCAAAAAATTGGAGAAAAATACACTAAAACAATCTTTGGAAGCAAAAAAGGGAGCAAATCACAAGGATTTGTTATAGCGTGATTACCATCTGGTGTGCATGTTGTGACTTTTTGTAGGCTTAAAAACCACCCTAAAGCATGATTGACTTGAAATTTAACCTCATTTCGCTTTCTTCACGTCTATTATGGCTTTATCCCAAGGGGGTTCCCATCATTTTTTTTTACTTTATGTTGCACATGCATTTGTTGCTAATGTATCTGTGTCTATTATTGCACTATTGTTTGCTTTATTATTTCTTACTTCCATTTACAGCCACACTTGACCTCTAGTTGTTTGCATTCGTTTACCTCTTCTTTTGTGACCACTATACCCATGGAGAGAACCGCTGCTATTAGTGGACCTCACTCACTAGTACCCTATTGCATCCATTATTCCTAGGTTGGTTCCACACACTTGGAACATAGATGCATGTTTTTCACCCACTCGGTCTCTCAATAAAAGCTTACTTTTCACTCTTTTTCCTGCTTGTTAAACCATTAAAAACACACCTGCTAAGTATAATTTTACCTATTTTTAGACTCGTAAAAAACTGGATGAAAAAGACACTATCGAGCACAATTTTATCTCTCTTTCGTGCTCATAAAACTATGAAGGAGACAAAAAACAAAAAAAAATAAAAAAGTGAAGGGGGTTTTACCGTTAATGTGTATTATCAAAAAATGGCAGTCATCAGTCATGTTACCCTAGAACATAGCACCTATTTTCATCATTCTCTTATTGTTGGTTTATATCTTTCCTAGGAGTCGTACCATGAGTATGTCATATACTCCTTCGACTAGTTACTATTCCAGTTACAGAGAGTGCTTCAAATGTCGCATGTATTGTCACACTGTGTCATCAGTGCTCTTGTGTTTATGCTAACAGGTCATCATTTTTTCATGTTATATGTTCAAGGGAAGTTAATCCTATGTAGGCCATATGTTGTCTTGTTGACCATCCAAGTTGCCCATCCATGCGTTAATTGTACTAGTGATTCTATATTTTCACATCATATCTTCATCCATGTTTCATGTCAATTGATGGGGGATTTATCTAGGTGGATATCGGTGGCCACCCACTTATTCCACTGGCTTGAAAAAAAAAAATTCCACCTTAGCAATTTTTCGATAGTTTTTTGGGTTCCAAACTTCTAGGGTTGTTTTGAGGCCCTAAAGGACGTTTTTGGGGGATTTGGGGCCCAAGAAACTACCAAATACATTGGCCTAGGCAAGAAGAAAATATGTATTCTTGATTAGACCTTTCCAACGGTGTATCGAGCGCCCCAAACAAAGATCGTATGCAAAAGTTACGCCCCTGAGAAGTTGATGTATCAACTACCCCCATCAAGGCCCACAAAATTTTGGGTTAGGGTTTTGGATTTTTCTTATGTTAAAAAGGTCTTTGGAGCCTCATTGTAACAATCATCTTCTTGCGAATGTGAGTAGCTGTCATATATCTTCTCAAAGATAATCTGTCGCCATTCTAGTGAGTCTTTCACTATGTATTTCTACAGTTTTGTACATTTCACTCATTAATAGAAATTGTGTATTATTGTATCTCTGTGTTTATGGTTGCATCTATGATATATTTCTATTATATTATTGGATATCTGAGATATCTCTATACATTTATTTATTAGTTCTCTGCTCTCATTTTGTGCTGAAAATAATCTGGATCAGGGATACATTAATGCACTCCTTCAATGGATCTCTTCTTGTCGATTTTAGCACATCATCTAGGAAATGAATCTAGAAACCAACTAGTACCTTGAAGCTTGCAGTCCTTAGTGGTGGGATTCCTTGCAATTGAAAGTGGGTTTACCTCATTGAATTCTGATTGATTTATTCTACAAGTGTTCGATGTCAAATCCTTTATTCACACTTGCCATATTGTACTAGGTATCTTAAGGTCCATTTACATTATTGGTGGGTCCCCTCACATGTATTAACAATATACCTCAATGACCAGTAATCAAACTATTTCTACCATGATCGACATCAACTCAATTATTCGCATGACGTAGAATTGTACCATTGAAGTTGGGATGAATACCTTGGGCTTGGAGGCATATCACCCATTCCTACTACACCTCCCAAGTTGTGATGGTGTATATCACTTCTGCAAAAGTACATTGAAGACTATGGGAGCATTATCATTGATGCTCAATGCCTTTTGAACATTCATTGTGACATAGATCCACATTTTATTTTCTCAAGGATATGATCTCTTTTGACATGGATCCACCATGTATTTTTCGTAGTCATGATATTGTATTTCATTACATAGATCTGTTGATCTGGATTGTAGAACAGACGAAAATGGAAAATGGGCAATTCATGTGACAAAATAGAGTAAATGTGACAAAAATTACATAAGAAAAATAATATGGCAACAAATAATATTTTTATAAAATGGAAGAATATTTAGGACTATATAATGAATGGAATATATGATACGATCTCCTTTACAATGGGAGGCCCTTATATATAGTAATTACATAGGAATATTTTTGTTATTTAATTGTTATTTCTTTGTGTCTTTTCTTTATTTAATTGTTATGTGTTTTGTTTTTCAAATACCATGGAAAAATAANCCCATTGCCAAACGCTACGCGTAATCAGGGGGGCATACCTGCCCCCCCCGGGACCCCCTAGGAAATCGCCCGGTGCACACGGCAGAGCTCTAGGTGAAGAGATCGTCAGACGCAGTTGTCGTATCTGACGCGCCCACACACACACACATACAAAGAATATAACACATACCCAATAAAGAGTTGAACGAAAATTGACATATGTGAGCTCACACAATAAATCAATCTCAAATTATATTACAAGAATCAAATGAAAAAGCATGAAATAATAACAATGAAAGAATCAAAGCTAAGAATCCCCTTCTCCTAATTACATGACTCCCTTCATGAAGAGAGAGCACTCTCTTATATACATGAAAGTCTTGAAGATAAGATAAGAGTGTCATAATTACAGATCCACTATTCTCTCAACTACTTTCCCATTATTACAAGATATGATCCCTTCAAATCCTCCACACATCTCTCAAATATATTAGATAAGATATGCCTGTTAGGACCCTATAAATTATAGGGAAATCAGTATTCTGACTGATAACTATTTCAGTCATAAAGTAAATTGCTCGTGGCGCAGAGTGAAAATGCAAAGTTGGCAAAAGGTTCTCAGCGCCTCTCTGTGGGATGTCGCAAAATAAATGATCTTCATGTTCTATGAATCTTTACAACACCTGTCTATTAGGTTTATTGTACTTCTCTTGGTGGTGATTGGGAAAAAGTTCTTCAATTTTGGTTTATTTTAAAAATAAATATTTTTGTGCTTAAAAGATCATTTGAAATATATTTAAATAAAAATATATATTGGTCAAGGGCCAATATCCAAGTGCTCAACACCTAGAGAAAACACATCCATCAAAAACAATACAAGATCGAACAACCACAATAAACAATCCAGCACTCAAGCGCCTGCACCAAATACAAGTGTGTAGCCTTGGGCTCACTTCGTCGACACAACATGTGAACTTGAGCAGATATAAACACTTATAAGCCTTATAGCCTGTTGCATGTAGGATATCGCCAACAAAGTAATAAAAATATATAAAACGCAACAAGTTTAACCTCATGCCAGGTGCCAAAATTGATGTGTAGGTGTCTGAAGGATTAACCAGGTGTCAAGGGCGTTGTTTATGAATCTCGAGCTTGGCACCCTCATTAGTGTCTGATCTGGTGTCTATGGTCAGATATTCGGGGATGATAACTTTCTGTTCGGTCATGTATCTTCTATCCTGAGCATTTCATATCTTAAAATCTCTCTAAGCGCATAGAGGAGGATTTTATGGTGGCCCATTTCACCAAGTCAAATGAATATCATTAAGTCTGCAAGCACCGTTTTGATCGCAGATCGGGAAATATTACAACAAATCATATTAATGGAGCTGTGATCTGGAGTTTGAGATCAGTGTTATGTGCCAGAGTGTTTTCATTGGTGTCCAAATGAATATCAAAGTGTCGACAACATCAAAGGAGTTCATCATGGAACGTCGGCATGAAGATATTGGTATAAAACCCCCCAAAGAGAAACATTCTTTATGGAGATCCTAGAACTGAAAAAACTCTTCTTGCAAAGGCTGGCAGATTAGCATTATTTTATCTACAAAGAAGCCTATCACCAACTTAATGAATAACATGTCCATTCTCTTTTACTAATTCTACAGCCACAGTTTTAGTTGTTGATGAAATAATGGAGGGGGTTGGTGCTTCATATATGCCCTATGAAAAACACTTCCTTGAACATTTTCACAAAGCATGCGTTGACCTATTACATGAAATTTTTTTGTGGCATAAAGAACACCTAGTAAATCAAGTTCTGAAGGTAGAGGATGGGAGGTTTGTTTATACTAATGATGTTCTTTTTTATAGCTCATATTCTTAGGACCTACAGGTTTTCATCAGTCTCAATTGTTACAAGTGGGATTAAAGAAGTGCAATAGGTTTGGAGGAATCCAAACGCATGAAGAGAATGGACCAGTGCACTCTTTCCTTTGTGAATGAAGTTCACATATTCAACAAGGCACAACAAGATGCTATTTGACCAGTGATTGAGGATAGAAGTATTTTTTTCATTGGAGCTACAATAGAGAATCCTTCATTTGAAGTCAATAATGCACTTCTTTCAAGATGTTGGGTGCTTACCCTAAACAAAATCCATCCAAAGATGGTTGTAATACCGTGGAAACACATGATACAGAAGGCCATTACCCAAGAATTGGATTGTGTTGCTATATTATTTGGTGGACATTGTGAAAATGAGGATACGGGTTATAGCCAAGGGTTCATTGAAATCGGGTGGGTACTAGACACCAAGACACACAGTGTGAAACACACTCATTGAGTAGATCTTCTGATTTTGATTACTTATGCTTGAAGAATATATATCAACAAGAATTTATGTTCCATCTTGTTATAATAATTCTATCAAAGTTATGCAGTGCTTTGGCAGCTGAAAAACATGATGAGATCCATCAAAGCTTGAAGAATTTGAATGACACTTCATTTGTGAAAAGATGATCTTGTTGGAGATGATGTTACGGAGACCAGGGTTTTAACCCAACAAGATTTTGTTATTGTTTAGGTTATGCCAATGTGTTGAAAATTTGTCATGACTGATTCCTCAACAACTGGAAACATATCTCCATAGTTTGAGCATAAAATCATGGCACTGCTGGCAATTTTTCCTTATTTTGAGAAACTCAGGGATAGGAGAAAGGTATAGTTGGAAGCCTAATGATTTTATCAAAATGAAAGAGGGACGATTCTTGGGCTCGATATCAGTAGAGGGTGAAATCATGATTCTAGCAAATTCTACAGCAGAGACACAGGTGGCACCTTGACTCTAGTGGCACTTGGAGATACAAAATTAGTATTCAAGCAGATTTATGGGCATGGAATCAAATGCAGATGGATATCCCAATATTTCAGGAACATATCAATCTTTTCAATATCAAAAGGAACAGATGGAAAGTTCAAATCTATCACTCAGACTTCAAAACAAGAAAGCATGGCACTTGTGAGGAGGTGGCAGCCAAATCAAATCCCATTCTTTCAGGATCCTCTTAACAATTAAAGAATAAGGTTAAAGGATAAAGAATGATATAGGTGGCAGAGTATATCTATTTCCCAGAGAGAGGACAAGTAGTCAAATGGACAAGTGGCCATTAGTTCCATAATTCAAAGGATAAGCATTAACAACCTTCCAGCAAATTTGTGACAACCAAGCAACAGTTTCCAAATTTAATTTTCCTTTAATTTACTATTAGAATATGTTTTGTTGGTTTTAACAGACAATTTATATGTGTCATTTGGTTTTTGTAATTGTTTTCTATTTTAGAATGAAGTAGAGATCCCAAGATATTAGCATTTGAATCATCAACCAGAAGATAAGAACAGATGCACTATTGTACGTTGCATGAGTTTGACTCATAGGAATCTAATGTGGCCATAAGCTACTATATATTGGAAAAATTTGATGTAAAAAAGGGTTGGAACCTGTTGAAGGGATACTTTCCCAAATATTGTAATGAGCTCATATAGACTCTTTTTTTTTTTAAATCTGCAAGGGTACAAGATCATATTGTTTTCAGGATTCATGTGCCATGGCTATTGGTGAAGTGCTTCTCCTGTAAATTGTCTCTTTGTTTTCTTATATTTTTCCTTTCCTTATTATCTTGCAGAAGTTTTAAGAACATAATTTGTTGAAAGATACACTCTGATTCGTGTTGGGGATAATATAAATGTTTTCTTCTGATATTTAACGGTAGAATTCTTCATTGCTCTGTTGTTAAATTGATCTTCTATCTTTTTCTTCTATCTCACTTCATTTAAATTTACCAAATCCAGTGGTATGTCTACCTTTCCCTGTTTCATTTGAGATTGATACTTCTGCAAATTGATCACCTCGGCGTCTTTGACTCCATTTCCCAGTGGTTTTCCCGCGTTGTTCCAACCAAGCATTTAAAAACCAAAACCAAATCTATCATAACTAGACTAATATCCTATTCCAAACCAAGCTAGATCAAACAGAGAGATCCCTCTTTGAGTCTTGGATGGCTATATCCAAGACTCCAATTGGTTTGATGTTATCTTCGTGATTTCCCCCACAGCCTTGGGAAAATTACAGAGCGTTAACAATGCCAACCAAATCTTCCATGATCTTCTCCTTGAACTTAACTTCAAATCTCTTTCAAATCTTCAAAGTTTGAAGATGTAATTCGAATTTGAGGATAGGTGGTGAATTTTGACTTTGTTGAAATCTTCAAATATGCATGCACAGATCATCAAACTCATCCAACCTTGATATATAATGAAAATATGTTAATTTTCTAATATTTAATCACAAATTCACTTATAATACTAAAATGAATAAAGTGGAAAATAATAATGTGAAACCCATATGTATTTATGAAAATGGTATGATGGAAGGCTAATGGGACGATGAAATGTAAGGAATAGTGAAGGTAAAGGTGGATGATAATGCGACATTTCTAAGTCCTAACATCCCCCCCAACTGAACTTGTTGCATGACCTCATGCAACCGTGCATGGATTTTTCTTAGGAACTTTTGGCATTCAAACTTTGGCTTTGATTGATGATGTATTTTTAATAAGAAATATTTCCAGGATCTGAAATACAGTAGTAGAAGCATGTAAAATACATGTGTAACATCATGTAATACATGTGTAACAACATGTGAAATATGTGTAACAACATGTGAAATTTTCTTATGGTTGGTTCTTGTGTGGCAACCATGAATACAAAGAATGTTGGTTCTTGTGTTAACAACATTCATTTCACTTATTTGTTTTCTTGCTGCAATAATTTAGTCATATACTCATTCGAAATAATAATAAGCTATCAATGTGCATAAGAAAGCATCATTTTGTATAAGAAAGCCTTTTCTTTATCTTTATGAATCATGTCAATATGTAATCAATCGAAATGCAACAAAGTGTCTTTGGAAAATAAAGTTAGTGAATCATAAATGGAATGATGACATGGTAAAATGGAATAATGGTAATGAATATGTAGTGAATNATTTTCCAAATTTGTTCATTACTAGCAAATAAGGAATTACATGATTAAAGATTAGAAAAGAACATACCTCCACTTGCCCAAGAATGATGATGAACAGTGAAAGAGGAATATGGTTGATACTGGTGCTGGAGCATGGAAGATGTCACTACTGCAGGATCGTGAAAATGGAACTGCTAATGTTGTTGCTGCTGTAACTGGATCATGGGAAGTGAAGGAATCTGAACTGCTACTGTTGAATCATGAAAAATGTGGAAGACGGATAATATGGAACTATGGTACTCTCATAGATCTAAAATCAAATTGCTGCAACTGCTGAGGGGATCATGAAAAAGTGTATAGTCTTCACCTGCTACAAACCGATGGTACAATTCTAATCATGCGAATGAATGTTTCGGTGTCGATCATGAAGAGAAATCATTGGATTACTGACCATTGATGAATGTCATTAACCAATGCGAGACAAACTCACCAGTGATGTCAATGAGTGCCAAGGTACCTGAGTACATCTTGTGAAGTGCGAATGGACAGGTTGATGTTGAGCCACTTGCAAGATCTAACGATCAAGGGACATTGATGTATTCCCATGATTGTCGGTGAGAGAACTTGCCATTAAGGCATTCAAGCCTCAAGGTACTCAAAAGGAACTATAGTCTCTATCCCAGATAAGGTGTTGAGGTCGATGGGTCAAGACTGTTGAAACATGGTCCTTAAGGCATCCCACATCAGTCAACACGAGTTTGTAAAAATATTGGTAGGACTATAGATGTAAAGATCTCAGTAACAACAGGGTTTATTGCAAAGAAATAAAGGCAATGTGATCATGGAAGGGGAACTTGACTAGTTTTATTGACAAGGAAAAAGAACTGAAAAATAAGGAAGTGATGTATGCGACTTCGAAAGATAGGGATGTGCAAAGTCATGATGGATAAGGAAATGGTAGATGGCTTCAACACAGGGATGACCAATGTACGTTTGAAGGAAAAATGGGGGTAAACATTCATGACGCAAATGGGTTTATTGAAAGTGTAGTGTAACAACATGTTACAAATACAGGAGTAACAACATGTAAAATACATGTGTAACAACATGTAA
Organism: Picea glauca; assembly: GCA_000966675.3. Lineage (NCBI taxonomy): Eukaryota > Viridiplantae > Streptophyta > Pinopsida > Pinales > Pinaceae > Picea > Picea glauca. The sequence goes on along the minus strand of JZKD02S2352320.1, from coordinate 401,760 downwards.
TACATGTGTAACAGCATGTAAAATACATGTGTAACAACAAACATCATGAAATGAATAATGAAGATCGATCCCTTCAAAATGTTACCAAACATGTTTTTCTGAAAAATGTTGTGATTCTTGAAGATCATTGTGGCATGGAAAATGAGCGTCATGTTCCTGCAATCAATCTTAGTACTAATCCTGCAATCAAACTTGTGAGAATAATGTAAAATGTAAAATGAAAGGATAAGTATAAATGCGAACAAATTGAGATAGAAAATAAATGAAATTATACTTGTTGTCCGCACTTATTCGTTTCGTCATTGATTGTCGCCAAAGTGACTTAAGAAAAACAAATGAATGTTAAACATAAAACCATGTATTTATTATTGTTTTCAGAAATGTTTTTAAAAATGTCCATTTGCAATTTTATATTTGAGAAAATGATATTGATGGGGAAGCCAACAGGGACTTAGTTTTGGTCCTGGACCTGAGCAAGAGTTTGATTGTGTATCTGCAACATTGGAAAGTCGTCCATCCCGAAATATGGCCCTTTCATGTTTAGAAAAACAAAAACTACTCTCAAACCAAGCAGAATTTTTAAAAACCGCTTGTATGTCAGCTAAATGAGACCCTTCTGCACAAAACCCATGTTCCTTATTTTTGAAATTCATCACGGTTGCTCATAAATTTCACCCGAAGTCAATTGTCTTCTAATTGACGTTAATTGACAGACAATTTCAAATTGAGAGCGAGACATGAAGAATCATGCTAACATCATGCTCTCCAAGGATGACATTCCCAAGAAAAAGAGAAATTCTCAGAGCATTCATAATGAGGGGACCCTGGGAATGAGATCTATGTTAATTAGTCAAGCTTAATCCAAGGAGTAAATCTCAGCAAGAATTACTTTCAAATAGCATGCACAACAAACATTTTGCCTTCGTTTCTCATTTGACGATAGTTTCATTATTCACCATTCAGATTTTGAGGAATGATGGAGAAAAATACTTAGCCAAATAATAGAAGGATCCGTCGAATAAGCAATGGCGTAATATTTTAATCTCAATAAAGCATGTTGACGGGTAGAAAATTTAGGAAAGCCAATCGATATTTCAAAATAGTTATGGGATAGTGAGACTTATGTAATTTGGGTTCATTATCTCTGACTAACAATCGTGATTTTAATACTCATAATATATATTTTTGAATGGATAAATCGTAACAACTACAGACCTTCCCATATTTCTTGCTTGGTAATTAATTTTTTATATGAAGCCCAAATTGAACGCAAATCCCATGTTTTTGAAATATACAGAATTAATTAATTTTTTCATTGTCACACTCAAATTCTCATGCGTTAGAAATTTAGGATTAATCATTGATTGATTTTTTGTTGCATCATGTCGAAGCTCATTTGATGGGCATCAAAACTCATTGCGTTGTTGCGATTCAAGCCAAGGATAAATCAACTATGCAGAAAAAAAAATCTAAGTGTTTGTGTAAATGTAATTCAATCAATCCCAATCACAGTTTCAGCTTAATTATTATTTATTTTTTTCTTGGCATGATCCTGATAATGCACCTTAAATGCGTAGATCTAATCGATGTGGAGACTTCAAAAATTATCATGATCATGTTGTTTTATTGTTGCAGGTTTTGTTCAGATAAGGTGAAAAGATGGTGGCTCGAACCAAATATAACCCAGATCGAGAAGTTAAAAATGAGAAGAGCACAGGCATGACACTGTTCAATCATTGTTACATGAAAAAACATCAATGTATCAGCATGTAAAATTTCGTTGTAACATCATGTAAAAATTTTGCTGTAACAACCTGTAAAATTTTTGCTATAACAACATGTAAAATCCAGTGACTGTTTTAGCATGTAAAGACTCGACTTTGTTTTATTCGTCTAAAAAAAAATTATTGTGTTTATTTGCAGGTCAAGGGATGGATGCGCAATTTTTTTTTATTATTATTTTGTTTTTAAATTGGTTTCTAATAAAAATTAAACTTGAAAAAGTGTAAAACAAAATAATTTGTTTTTTTTTTAGCAAATGGACTAAATGCATTAAAAATTGGAGACAAAAAATAGATTAGGCAAATTAATTTTATCATCCTCAATCAAAAGTATTCCTGAAAACGTTACAGGAATCCTATTTTCTGATCCTCACGGTCACTCGAAGCGCGGAGGAGAGCATACTTATTCTAAAACAAAACAAAACTAAAAATAAAATCCTACCTACACTACACTAATTAGAAAATAGAATTTAGTTACGTGTAATTAAATATCCAATGTAGCCACTCACGTATTAGTAACAACAATATGTTCAGTGGAAAATTTTCGAATGAAAAATGGAAATTTACAAGAATGAATGAATCTAGTTGTTGTAGCGGCAAACTAGATAAATAAAAATGAAAATGAAATTTATCTAAACGAGTACTTACCTAGAACCATTGCTCGATATAACTTTTGTAGGCGCAGTTTCCCTCGCTTAGATATTGTTGTAACTCCTCTTCATATTCCTTGATCTCCTGTTCGGATGTTTGTTCATCATCAAATGCATAGGAGTCTTCAGATGTTGAGTCATTTGTTGTCGGATGAGTATTTGAATCTTTAATCCTTGTTCAGATATCTTCTTCATGAGAAGAGGAGATCCCGACTTCTGCCATAATCTGAGTGAATAGTTCCAAGCTGATACTCATTGGTAAACCATGTTGAAAAATGGATTCTTACAGCACCCATAAAATAAAATCGAAACAAATTGCATAAAAATCACACTTTGCAAAAATTAAACACTCATAGTGAAAACAAATACTCTTCACAATTGCAGAAATCAAGCACACTTGCTGAAATTGAAATCACTCTTGCATAAATTTAAATCCACACTTGCGTAAATTGAAATTCACACCCTAATTGCGCTTGCAAAAATTGAAATTCACACTCTAGTTACACTTGCAAGTATTGAAATTCACACTCTAGTTATGCTTGCAGGTATTGAAATTCACACTCTAGTTACGCTTGCAGGAAAATCAAACTAAACTTCAATCCATTGTGCTTCCCCGACAACGGCACCAAAATGTGGGGTGAAAACATTGATGTATTAATTTCATTGTAGTACTTTCCCAACCATTTAATTTTTCAATCTGAGGTTCGTAGGCTCACGAAGCACATGCACTATATGTGCAGGACTAAAGTATAACTGGTCTAATCTAATTTGCTGAAATCAAATTAATCTAGGAAAGCATTGAAACACTAACTAGGAAAGCAAGAAATTGCATAAGGGAAAAACAATACAACATGTGAAGAGTTGAACGACAATTGACATATGTGAGCTCACACAATAAATCAATCTCAAATTATATTACAAGAATCAAATGACAAAGCATGAAAGAATCAAAGCTAAGAATCCCCTTCTCCTAATTACAAGACTAAATTATGAATTACATGACTCCCTTCATGAAGAGAGAGAACTCTCTTATATACATGAAAGTCTTGAAGATAAGATAAGAGTGTCATAATTACAGATCCACTATTCTCTCAACCACTCTCAACTACTTTCCCATTATTACAAGATATGATCCCTT
>JZKD02S2352320.1:356598-368904 GCA_000966675.3 Picea glauca | reverse complement strand
TTGAGTTATCTCTTGAACATTGTATAAGCTATTTATGATAAGGAAGTTTTTGCTGGGTTTTCTTCCCCTAGAGGGTTTCCCAGGATAAATGTTGTGTCTCTTGTGAATGTGTTTTCTCAGTGATCTTGTTCTTATTATGCTCTTATCTTTTGAAATGCAAAGAACTATAATAATGGCATAAACATTAACAAGAAGGAGGTCCACATTGAATATTGGATGTAGACCAAGGACAGGTGGAGTGTTGAGCTTAAAATCATTACTACCCACAACCTTGGTGATAGTGTAAGGCCCATAATGAAGTGGGTGACGCTTATGATGGGGCCCGATGAGATGCTGCTTCTGAAAATGTAACCAAACTTTGTCTCCAACCTGAAACTGGTGTGGTACCCTGTGTTGATCATGGCGCTGCTTGCACTTAGCATTGGATTTCTGCAAAATCTCCTGGACCTATTGGCAGATGTGTTGAATCTGCTCAATGAATCTGGTGTCTTTGTCGATCGCAGACTGATCAGGGGAATAGTTTGCCTATGTGATGGAAAGAGAAAGTGCAACATCAATGGGTCCCAAGGGTTGGAAACCCAAACCCACCTGAAATGGGCTATGGTCGGTGGAACTATGGAGAGACCTATTGTAACTTTGTTGGACATATGAGAGACTCTCGTCCCATGTACGTGGATGCTTATAATTGTACATGTGCAGGATGTGCACAATCATCCGATTGACAACCTCTGTTTGGCCATTGGTTTGGGGGTGGAAAGAAGTGGATTTTGTGAGATTGGTGTCCAACATAGACCAGAGACTCGACCAAAAGGAGTTGAGGAACTTGTTGTCTTGGTTGGAGATAATGGTCTGTGGTATCCCAAAGTGGACCCACACTCATTCGAAGAAGATATTGGCAGTATTTGTCGCTATGAAATTCTTCTTATAGGATGTGAGGATGGCCATCTTCGAAAACTGATCAACGACCACAAACACACAATCATTTCCTTTCTTGGTGGACAAAAAACCAGACATGTAGTCCATCGAGATGGATTCCCAAGGATTCTCGGGAATAGGAAGAGGGGTGTATAAGCCTTGCCTCTTGGTGGAAATCTTGACAATGGCACATGCAATGCAAGATCTGATATATTTGCTGATGTCCTGTCAAAGTTTTGGCCAATAAAAATGTTTCTGAAGAACGACCACAATTTTCCCTATGCCAAAATGTCCTACCACATGATTGTAGTGGGATTCCCAAATAAAATTTGCACGCTCGCTTGTAGGAACACATAGATGGCCCAGGTGGCATAAGAGTCTGTCCTGAATGTGAAAATCAGTGACATTTGTGCCTGTACCCAAGAGTTGATATGTGGTGGCGAAGTCCGGATCTTGCTGATAAAGTTGGGGCCACTCAGATGCTTCATGTCCACATGAATGGAGCACAATGGTGAATGCAGCCACAGGAGTTCGACTGAGGCAGTCATCAACATGATTGGAGATACCTGTCTTATACTTGATGTTGAGATGGAACTGCTGCAGGTAGGTGGACTACTTCTGATGGCAGTCATTTTGCAATTTCCCTTGTGTCTGTATGAACTATAGAGGCTTGTGATCACTATGTATGATCGTCTCTTTCAACATAATGTAATGTTTCCATGGACGATAGGCTTGTACAATGGAATACATTTCCTCATCATAGGTGGGGTATTTATGAACAGTATTGGAGAGTGTCTCACTATGGTATGCCATCTAATGACTGTGTTGAGTGAGAACTGTTTCCACAACATAGTTAGATGCATCAGTCTCAATATCGAATGGTTGTTGTAGATTGGGCAAGGAGAGTAATTGAGATGAGCACAAGCGATACTTCAGATCATCAAATGCTCGTTGTTGCTCCTTCCCCCACACGAACTTGGCCCTGCCACCACCTTGGCCACCTGGTTGAGGGCCCATGCAATATGGGAGAATCCCAACATGAACTGTTGATAGAAGTTGGCTAGTCCCAAAAAACTCTGAAGCTTGGTCAATGTGGTTGGGGCTAACCAGTCACGGATGACTTGGATCTTAGCTGGATCAACATGTACCCCATTCTCATCAATAATGTATCCCAAGTATTGGACCCTATTCATGCCAAAAGATCATTTTTCCAAGTTGGAATAAAGCTTGTGTTGCTGCAGAGTGCTCAAAACCTGTTGAATATGCCGCATGTACTCCTCCCACGTTCTACTGAATATGAGGATGTCATCCAAATATACTACCACAAAGAAGTTGGTGGAGGGTCTCAATACATCATACACCAACCTCATGAAAGTGGCTAGTTCATTTGTCAAGCCAAAGGACATGACTAACCATTCGTAGAGACCTTATTTAGACTTGAAGGTTGTCTTCCATACATCATTTGGTTCGATGGGAACCTGGTGGTAGCCAAGATTTATGTCAATCTTGCTGAAGAACTTTTCCCCCTTGAGTTGGTCAGGAAGGTCATCAATCCTGGGAACGGGGTAGTGGTTCCTGACTATGATTTTGTTTAAGGATCTGTAATCAATGCAGAGTCACCAGGTCCCATCCTTATTCTACACCAGTGCAATCGGGCTTCCACAAGGGGAGGAGTTGGACCTGATGTGCCCTTTTTGAAGAAGATCTTGGATCTGATACTTGTTTTTTTCATTCTCCATTAGCGAGCGCTAATAGACTGGTTGATTAGGTAGAGGCACGTCGGGGGTCTAATTGGATGCTTGACTTGGCAGTGTGTCGGTACCCCTGTAGGTGAGGCAAAGATGTCTTTGTATTCTTCCACGATCTCGTCTACTTGCTTTTGCTGCAAAGAGAGGTGTTTTCTAGAGGCCATGGATGTGGCGATGACCTTCTTCTTGCTGTGAGCACAGATCACAAAGAAGACGAACTTCCCAGTCTGTGAAATGACCTTACTGCATTACTTGGCATAGATTAAAGAAATAGCAGTAGGTGGCGGTACCTCTGGGATCCTGTACAATTGTCTACCCAAAACGATAATAACACTGCGGGGTATAGAATCATACACAACATGACGCTTCCACAAATATGGTTTTCCTAAAATAAAATCAAAAAATTCAAGGGGAGAAATATCACACAGTACCTCATCTTTGAAAGGCTTGATGTCGTAGGGCAGATGACACTGTTGGTTGACATAGAGATCTCTTCCTTGGAGAATCCAACCGATGGTGTAGGGATGTGGGTGCGGTGTCATTGGCAGGTCCAATCGATTGATGACCTTTGTTGAAATCAAGTTCTTCTGACTACCGCTATTGACAATGAAATGAATCAGAGCCCCCTTGACCCACATATGCGAGTGAAAGAGGCGTTCCCCTTCCTTTGGTTATTCTGGTTTACTTGGTCAGACTTTGGTGGTAGCGACAGTGGCACTGGGTTCAACATCGATAATCCACTTCCCTCCTTTAGGATTTGACTCAGAATCAGAATTGAACTCTGACTCAAAAGCCTTCATCTTGGCCACGAGGGACTTCTTGGAGCGACATTATTCGGTGTTGTGCCAAGGACTTTTATGGTACTCACACCATTTTCCTGTGTCCTTCTTTGTCTTCTCATTTCCCTTCTTATGTTGCAGCTTGGACTGGTTGTCCTGGGGTTGGACATATCGAATTGGTCCCTTGTTGTGTGGGTTGGGGCTTCCTTTTCCCTACTTCAACTGTGAGGGGTTTGCAGATCCAAACTCTCGTCATTTCTGCTTAAATTTATGCTCGATTTTGAAAGCGTATCTATAAGTTGTGCCTAATGAGGTGATTTACAGGAACTCCATTTTTGTTTGAATCTATCTATGCAAACAATCATGGTATTCGAGCACTAGATGACGCTCTGAGTCTTTGATACCCAATTTGGTGTGTAGGGTATGGAAAATATTGGTGAAATCTAGTACTATTTGGTCCCTTTATCGACGTAGGGTGGTCCATCTAGTGTATTGGTCCTCGTAGCTTCCAACATGGTAGTACTATTCTTTAATGGAATCCCTGAAGGAATCCCATGTAGGGGTCGCCACAAAAATTGTAGATTCCTCCACGGACCTTTTCTCAGAGTAAGTATCCCACCAGTCTTTAACATGGGGAACGACCTTGAGGAGTGCAAAAGTGAACTTTTCTCTATCGAAAAAATTGTGGACCGAAAAATATCCTTCGAGCAGATTCAACCATTTGTCTACATCATCCGCATCTATCAATCCTTCAAATAATGGAATATCAAAATATACATGTACCTTGAAGGGGGTTGCATGGCCGCTTGATGAAAATTCTTCTCCTCTGGGAATCCGTCGAAGGATCTGCACGAAGTTGTCCATCATTTTGTTCCTTTGTCACGCGAGGGATTCCTCGAGCAACATTTTAATAGGATCTATTTCTCCATCATATTTCTTTTCATCTCCCATGGGTTGTTTTCAGTCTCAACGCAACCAATCTTGTAATGGATCGATTGGTTCGAGTCCCAACTTCTTGTACCTAGATCTTTTCGGAGACATGCACAAAGAAAAATAAATGAAGAGTAGACCGCTCTGATACCACATATCCAGATTTAGGAGTGGAGTGAACTGATTAATAGACTGAATACAATAAACATAGAGTTATGAATAATAACACAAATATCCAGTGAACAATATCTTCTATTAAATAATGAAATATGATGAAATTGTAAAATTGCAGAACTGAAACACTTGCTCGAATTGTGGTAGCTATCTCTGATAAGAGATGTGGCTGCTACATGCATCCTTTTGAGTAAAATGGATTACAATGAGGCTCCAAAGGCCTTTTTTATATTACTCATGAATGAAAAACCCCTATACATAAAAAAACCTAACCCTAGAAGGTGAAACGCCAAAAGTCAAGTGGGCCCTATGGGTAAGTTGGTGTAATTTGGTACCTCAACTTCCAAGGGTCGTGACTTTTTCATACGACCTCCATTTTAGGTGCGTGATAGCTCGTTGGAAAGGAATTTCATAGAAATACACATTCCGCCGTCAAACACTAACTCCGTCTATAGTTTGACTGTGGAGAGACAAAAAAACAACGTTTAGGGCCTCAAAAAGGCCCTGGAAGTACAACAAGATGTGTTGACATGAAAACATACAAAATAAGCTAGTTGGATTAGGCGAGAGGCAACTCGTATCCACCTGGAGGGTGTGTGGGGCTTCAGACAACCCCAAAAGTGTAGAGCTCACAATTACAAAGAAGTACAGAAGAACATGTTGAACAAAAAATGGACACGAGGAGCCAGTTGGAATAGGTGGGTGGCCACCAATATCCACCTGGGTCACACTAGTAGCTAGCAACTCCTAAACTATATTTTTTATTTCATTTTTTTGGGAAATGGATGGTGATATGGGCATACATGGGTGGGATTCTACCTAATATGAGCGGAATAGAATGACCATGCTCACCTTGCGAGGGTGGTAGTCCTCGGGGAGGTTCAAAGATAAATTTTTCATGTTTTTCCAATATTAGTTGCATGCTAGCATGAGTGGGCTGAGAAGGTGGCTCAAATGATTGAATGACATGGAATTGAGCGATCATTCCTAAATTCCTTTTTTTAAGAAGATTTTCCATATAGTAGGAGTTGATGATCTCTAAAGAGCCGACTATAATTCCTTTGAAAGTGTAGTTATTCCCCTTGTACTAAAAAATCATGTATAGCTCATGGAAATCCATGGTGACAAGACCTAATGTCTGTAACCGTTCAACACCCAAGACAATGTCACAACCACCCATTTCAATAGAAAACGTGTGGGTTTTCATGGAATAATCACCCATTTGAAGCTTTGAATTTTCACAACGACCACCACATTTCATAGAACCACCATTTGCAATCATGATTTAGAAGTTGTTCATAGCATGGATGTAGCAGTTTTTTTCTTTGACTACAAATCTATGAATGAAGTTATGGGTGCTATTGCTATCAATTAATATAATGACTTTGTGATGTTTGATTTAGGCAATCAATTTGAGGGTTTGGGGAGAAATATTAGAAGTTGTTAGCACCAGAAGTTGTCGTCATATTGCGATGAGAGCAAGCCCAATACCCATCAGTGTTTGTTGGTTTAAATGGTTGGAGGTCAATGGACAAAACTCAACACTAGAATGATGTTACAACACATAACCAGAAAAGAAATGCACAAGGAAGCGAGGGCCACATTAACTTCAGCCAATGAGTTGAATTTAAAAGTGAGTAGAGGGAAGACTTGGTGAGAAAAAAAATGAAACTGCTATGGGCATCTGGATTTCCAGCAGCTTGAGAGGAAAAACTTAGGCTCGATGATGCTCTCAAGCCCAAATTTCAGACACTAAAATATGCCTACAAGGGACACAGTTATAGCTGTAGTATGATCAAACCTCCATCATCCTACAACTGCAACAACTCGACTGGAGCCTCCGATTCCAAGCTATTCAGTGTGAGAGGGAAAAAGACAACATAGGAAACTGAGTAAAACTGATCACGATACTACTATGATCAAACCTCCATCATAACAACATAACAATACTCGACTGGATCCTCCAATTCCGAGTGTTTGACACTGGATTTACAGATATGCGAAAGGAAACTGACTTCTATTAACTGACAGTCTCAAATCCATTACATAACCAGACACAACTCTGGTATTAAACATATTACAAAAATGGGAGCTCTTTTCAACAAGTTGACCCCTACAAAATATAAAAAACTGAGTATATATACTCAGAACTACTAATGTCCCTCAGGGACATGAACGGACCACTACATTCAAATCTTTGCATCTCCTTTTTATGTTGTCAGACTACACTTGTCTTCCTCTTTCAGATACAAAATTTAAACAGTATGGGCTTTGCAGGAAAACCCATTTACAGAGGAGTTCTGGGCTACTAACTAGCCGACACGACCACCCTTTCATGCTTTCCATTTATGTGATGAAACGAGGTTTCAACCACCATCCCCCACTTTCATTAGTTGTCTTCATTGGGATCAGGATGAGCCTTGACATCCATGAATGCTCTAGGCGGTGCCCATGACTTTGCTAAATTAATCTCGATGCCTCGAGCCTTGCTGCTCTCCTTCTGCAATCAATATAGGCAATTTAGGCCCTTGGAACAATTCTTATCCATCGTTCCACATGACCTCGAGCCATGAACTTGCGCTTATCCCCTATAAAATTTCACGGCTTCACATTTGGGGAGTTTGCACTCCCCTTGATTTCAAAAATCCCGATGCCCGAAATCGTGAAAACAACTCGTCTGGATCGATGATCGGATTTTATTTGAACTTGACGGCCATGATCATTTGCTCGAACAATATCAACCGCTCGTTTCTCGACAGGTGCCTTCCCCTTATTTATGGTTCTTCTCCCATATGACCATGGGCCGTGACCCTATACTTAACCAAATAACATTTCGGGACTTCGCATATCGAGATTTCTCATTCCCCTTGATTCACAACATCACGATGCCCGAAATCCCAAAATGGTCATATCCAGATCGATGGTCGGATCTGCTCTAAAATTGATGGCCAAGATTGCTTCCCCGAAGACCCCACATCACCATCTCTACACAACAAGTTCTAATCTTCTTCTCAGACCCGCACACCATAGGGCCACGGGCTATGATCATGGGCCAAAACTTCGAGCGCTTCACGATTTCGTGTGTCGGCAGTTTGCAATGTGCTCCATGCTCGAACCTCCGATATGCAGAATCATGATTTCGCATTATATACTGCCACATGCCCCTCTGTAATGAACGACCCAAATCTCATGATTTTGGGCCTTGGTTTAATGCTAAACTTTGCACAACTCTATAATCTTGATCACCCGATGGCCACCGATCTAATTTATCTGATGGATATAACGACTGAGACTGAGCCTATGCTTGATGGATTTTCGTTGATGAGGTATGTGCGCACCTTTGCATAATCGCGCCCTAACTTTGGATAAAAATGCATATGGTGGGTTTTTAAACCCCTTTTCTTGCATTTCGTTACCTAGTGGCCAACTTCAAAGAAAAAACATCCCCTTGCAAGAATAAGTGATAACATTAGGCTCCATGGGGGATAGAGTCCTCCCTGCGAGGCTCTAAGATCTCCTTTTGTAGTTCCAGTCTCCTTCTGTTGGGCTATGGAGTCAATCTCAAAACACACTTCTTGAAAATATAGGCCGAAAGTAAAAACAAAAATAAACACACATGCTCGAAGGAGTTTATTTATGTACAGTCCTAAACTAATAAAATTTTACATAGTTCTAGGTGAAAGCAAACTTCCACCATAGCCACTCAAGTAACTTCCTAACTGGAAGCTCCTTCACTCTGTCGATGATTGATAATAGGTAATGCAACCGTGATAGCATAATGGTTACATCCTTAAACTTTCCTCCTAATGTTGAGTTCAGGATAAAGTTGGGCGGCTTCAAAACATGAAGGAAATACAACTCCATGTATTTCTTCACAGGCTCATAGGCCAAGCGAAAAACTCCAGAAAATTGGTAACAAACAACCTTCTCTGCTACACAGTTGCTCACACATTGTTGGATGTTTCTGGCAGGCGCAGGTGAATGAGAAGATGATGCGGGCTGAATGATTTCAGATGAAAATTTCTCACTTACATGCTCTATAAAGGAGATAAACTGCCCCTTCTGCTGCTTTGATGGTTCTTCTTCATGGCTTTCCCAAGGGTTAGATTCAAAATCATCATAAAACGGACCTATGAGAAAGATCTGCTCTTCAATAGTCTACCCAACGTCTTCTATAGGCCAAGGATGGAGGATTTCCTTGTAATATTCTTCATTAGTGAACAGAGGATATGGATTTGCAGTCTGTTCTTGGAAATCCTGCATATTCAGCTCAGAACTTGATTCGTAATTGTTATATAAAGGTTGGTCGCTTCTCTAGTCGGTGAAATGTGATGTGGGTCTCTGCTGCTCTTCATATGAATAATCCTCAAAGCTAGGGACAATAGGCCAAAGTGGAACGATCTCCTGTTCCTTATTTTCAGTCCCAAATGTAAACACATCATGGGAAATCTCGTGAAGAAAAAGAGAAGAATCCTCCTCCACAATGGATCGTTCCTTTAAAATCAAGACAACATGCTTATGAGGGGCAGAAACTAATGTCTCTACCACCATGGAATCTTGAATACTACCCTAATCAGTAGGGCTACCAAGAACAATAGCTTCAAGAACTGGAAAATCCTCTATATTTCTTTCAAAAAGGCAGCAGTCATGATCTGCCTTCAATTCTTATATCTCTGCAGAGAGATATTCTACCATCTCTGTCAACTCGCCTAGAGCATCCTCCTCTTCATGGTCCTCATCCTCACAGCTTTCATAAGACACAGCCACATCTTTATCATGGCCTTCATATTCCTCACAACAATTATGACAAATTAACTCAGAGGAATAATGCCTTTGACAGTGCCTACTGAATGTTGCATGAAACTCTCTCAGGGAGGATATGCTAGCAGAGGGTAAAGAATGATTCACGAGCATCCCTTGCTAATGAGAACATGAACATTTTTAATAATACATCCTCATGATGTATATCCCATTGATGCATGAGTTCATGAAATTCACAGAGATGCTGAGCAGGGTTGTCCTCTACATGCCCTCTAAATATGGGAAAATAATCACCCCATTCATCCACATTAGGGACAACATTAGGAAAACCAGGAACAACAGAAAAATTAAAAGGAGAAAACCTTTGAGCCAGAATTTTGTCCATTTTGAACCAGTGGAGTCGGAAAATGATCCCTCAACCATGGAGTCACCAGGTGAATGATATGTAGAATGAGTGAGTCTATCCGTAGTTCACCATCAAAGGCTAGGTTTGATCATTGTGTTCTCCTGAGGGCTATCAGGTGTAGCCGGAAGAAACAACACTGAAACAACAAACCGAGACAGTAGAATTGCCTCAATGGAGTCGCTAGGTGCACAGTTGCAATAATTGAGGTACTAAGTTCTGATGCACCTTCAGAACTAGTAAACATTGTCGTTCTACCATCAATTTTGTCCCCGACAATGGTGCCAGAAATTTTAGCACTAGAAGTTGTCCTCATATTGCGATGAGGGGAAGCCTAGTACCCATCAGTGTTTGTTGGTTGTTGGTTTAAATGGTTGGAGGTCAATGGAAAAAACCCAACACTAGAATGATGTTACAACATAGAACCAGACAAGAAATGCAGAGGGAAGTGAGGGCCACATTAACTTCAGCCAATGAGTTGAGTTTAAAAGTGAGAAAAGGGAAGACTTGGTGAGAAAACAAATGAAACTGCTATGGGCATCTGACTTTCCAACAACTTGAGAGGAAAAACTCAAGCTCGATGATTCTCTCGAACCCAAATTTCAGACACTGAAATATGCCTACAAGGGACACAATTACAACTACAGTATGATCAAACCTCCATCATCCTACAACTGCAACAACTCGACTAGATCCTCCGATTCCAAGATATTCAGTGAGAGAGGGAAAAAGACAACATAAGAAATTGAGTAAAATTGATCACGATACTTCTATGATCAAACCTCCATCATAATAGCATAACAATCCTCGACTGGATCCTCCAATTCTGAGTGTTTGACACAGGATTTATAGAGATGTGAAAGGAAACTGACTTCTATTAACTGACAGTCTCAAATCCATTACATAACCAGACACAGCTATAGTATTAAACATATTACAAAAATGAGATCTCTGCTTAGCCATTTGACCCCTACAAAATATAAAAACTGAGTATATATACTTAGAACTACTAACGACCCCCAGGGACACGAACGAACCACTACATTCAAATCTTTGCATCTCCTCCTTCTATTTTCAGACTGCACTTGTCTTCCTCTGTGAGAAGCGAAATTTAAACAGTATGGGCTTTGCAAGAAAACCCATTTACAAAGGAGTTCTGGGCTGTCAGCTAGCCGTCACAACCATCCTTTCATGCTTTTCATTTATGTGATGAAACAAGGTTTCAACCACCATCCCCCACTTTCATTAACTGTATTCATTGGGATTGGGATGAGCCCTGACATCCATGAATTCTCTAGGTGGTGCCCATGACTTTGCCGAATTAATCTCGATGCCTTGAGCCTTGTTGCTCTCTTTCTGCAATCAATACATGCACTTTCAGCCCTTGGCACAGCTCTTATCCATCGTTCCACATGACCTTGGGCCATGACCTACACTTATACCCTATAATATTATGGGGCTTCATGTTTCAGGAGTTTGCACTCCCCTTGATTTCAAAAATCCCGATGCTCGAAATCGCGAAAACGACCCGTCTGGATCGACGGTCGGATTTTCGTTGAACTTGACAGCGAAGATCATGTGCTTAAACAATATCAACCGCTTGTTGCTCGACAATCACCTTCCCCTTATTTATGGCCCTGGTCCCATATGACCACGGGTTATGACCCTATACTTAACCAAATAACATTTTGAGACTTCGCATATCGGGAGTTATCACTCCCCTTGATTCAAAACATCGCGATGCCTGAAATCGTGAAATGGTCATATCTAGATCGATGGTTAGATATTCTTTAAAATTGATGGCCAAGATTGCTTCCTTGAAGACCCCATGTCACCAGCTCTACATGACAGGTGCTAATCTTCTTCCCGGACCCGCACACCATAGGGCCACGGGCTGTGACCATGGGCCCAAACTTTGAGCGCTTCGCAATTTCGCGTGTCGGGAGTTTGTGTTGTGCTCCATGCTCGAACCTCCGATATGCAAAATCATGATTTCACATTATCTACTGCCACGTGCCCCTCTGCAATGAATGGCCTAGATCTCATGATTTTGGGCCTTGGTCTGATGCTAAACTTTGTGCAACTCTATAATCCCGATCACTCGATGGTCGTTGATCTAATTTATCTGATGGATCCGACGACTGAGACTGAGCCTATGCTTGATGGATTTTCGCTGGCCAGGTATGTGCGCACCTTTGCATAATTGCGCCCCGACTTTGGATAAAAATGCATATGGTGGGTTTTTAAAACCCTTTTGTTGCATTTGGTCACCCAATGGCCAACTTCAAAGGAAAAACATCCCCTTGCAAGAGTAAGTGCTAACATAAGTCAAGTCCTGTAGGGAGATCTATGGTTCCACATCCTATGGAGTATATGGGGGATTGTATTCAACATATGGATGAAGAGATTTTGGAAGTATATCTTCAACATCACCATTAGAAATGTTGTCTAAAATGTCCATAAAGAGTTTTTTCTCCTTACATTTATGCCTAGAAAAATATTTTTCATCACAGTTGTATCCAATACCTTTAAGTTGTTGCTCCACAATTTCATCTTGGGTTAACTTGTAGATATTGAGAGGTGGAGAGGATTTAGA
>JZKD02S2352320.1:324689-339250 GCA_000966675.3 Picea glauca | reverse complement strand
ACACTTTGAAGAATGTTGTAGATTCATTGACAAAGTCTGTGAGCACAGAAAAGTTCTCCTGGTGTAGAGTAACAATGGGCATTACTGCCCTGGATTGTTGACTATATAATCCCCTGGACCCCTGTATGCAAAGAAAACAATAGTTGGGAGAATGTTGGGTATGTGTTATATTCTTTGCATGTGTGTGTGTGTGGGTGCATTAGATATGACAACTGTGTCTGACGGTCCCTTCACCTAGAGATCTATCGTGTGCATCGGGCGCTTTCCTAGGGGGGTCCCAGGGGGGGGCATGTATGCCCCCCCCTGGTTACGCGCAGTGACCCAAAATTTGTTTTGGGGTGGTTTTTGCTATTTTTAGCGGATTTTGCTATTTTTAGTGGATTTGTAAATTAATCCTGGATTAAGGGATTAGGGTTTTGGTATCTACGGAATACCTAAAAAAATTGTATATATTGTATGGAAAATGGTGAAATTCGATATAATGAATAGAAGAAAGGTTTTCCCGGTTGAGGGTTTCCGGTATAAAATCTCTGTGTACTCTGTGTATGAGCCATTGATTAATTTCTGTATTGCTTAAGAATCTATATGCATTTCTTTACTTCGCAGGTTTAAAACTTACACTCTTCACATGTTGTATTGTTTTCCCCTTATGCAATTTCTTGCTTTCCTAGTTAGTGTTTCAATGCTTTCCTAGATTAATTTGATTTCAGCAAATTAGATTAGACCAGCTCTACTTTAGTCCTGCACATATAGTGCATGTGATTCATAAGCCTACGATCCTTAGATTGACAAATTAAATGGTTGGGAAAGTACTACAACACAATTAATACATCAATGTTTTCACCCCACATCACCCATGGTTTATTTGTAGACCATGGGATTTTCCCATGGTATGAAATTCACCCATGGATTTTTGTAGCCCATGGTATTTGAAAAACAAAACACATAACAATTAAATAGAGAAAAGACATGAAGAACAACTAAACAACAAAAAAACGTGACTCCTACGAGGATCCCATAATTGTAAAGGAGATCATATCATGTATTCCATTCATGATGTATTCCTAAATATTCTTCCATTTTATAAAAATATTATTTACTGCTATATTATTTTTCTTATGTAATTTTTGTCGCATTTACTCTATTTTGTCACATTAATCGCCTATTTCCCATTTTCATCCCTTCTACAATCCAGATCAGTGGTATCATATTAGTCTTCTCCTTGTCTTTCTTAGTGCATGTCCGAGGTCAGGGTATAGAGAGTTGGATCTGGATCTTGTTTCTCTCGAGGATAACCACTCTCACCCGCCCAGGCAACCTCCCATGGTGGAAGAAAAGAGGGACGATAGAGAAGGAGATCATATCAATTATTTTTTCAAGGAATCCCTCACGTGACAGAGGGATGAAATGATGGAGAATTTTCCCAAATCGTTCAACGACTATTGATAAAAACAAACACATATTCATCAAACGATCACTTTGGAAGCACTGCCCCTTTCAAGGTACAAGTTAATTTTTATATTCCTTTGTTTGAAGGTAAGATAGATGTGAATGTTTTGGAAAAATGGTTAAACCTACTAGAAGGTTATTTCTTTGTCCATAATTTTTCTAATAGAGAAAATATCACCTTTGCACTCCTTAAGGATGTTCCCCATATCAAAAATTGGTGGGAAACGTATTTTGAGTAAAATTCCACATAGGAGTCTGGAATGTTTGAGGCCGAACCCACTTGGGAATTTTTTATGGATGTTGTTAAGGAACAATATTACCCTATTGGAAACTATGACGACCAATATATAATATGAACCAAACTGTGTCGAGAGAAGGTCCAAACAATGTTGGAGTAAACAAATACCTTCCATATCTTGTGCACCAAGCTGGTTATCAAAGACTCTGAGCAAGATATTTGTTCTAAAATATCGTGGGGGTCTATAGAGGTACATCCAAATAGAAATGTATTTTTTGGACATCTCGTCACTAGGAGCTTCTTATTGATATACCAACCTTAATAAAACCAATCGAATCTGCAATAAAACAAGGGTAATGGGAAGATGAATAAAGACATTGGAAAGTGGTGCGACTTCCACAAAATCCCTTGGCACAATACTGATGAATGTTGCACGAAACAATCATTGATGGTCGAGCTCAAAGTAAAGAACTGATCCCTGACTCAGAATATTATTTAGAAAACAATAAAAGGAAATGTATCATTGATGCAGAACCCATAGCTACAATTTCTACCACAACAATCCAACTAGAAGAACTAAAGGAGCTTGAGGAGGGGGAGCGCCTCTTCCATTCATATATGTGGTTGAATGGGACACCACTAAATTTCATTGTTCATAGCGAAAGCCAAAATAAATTCATCTCAGTAGAGGTCATCAAGAAATTGGATTTATTGAAAACACCACACCTACAACCATACAACATCATGTGGGTTTTCCAAGGACAAGATCTATGTGTCAGCCAATAGTGTCGCATGTTCTATGGAATCAATCCCTTCAAGGATGAGGTATTGTGTGATGTTTCCCCACTGGAAGTATGTGATTTTATTTTAGGACAACCATATATGTGGAAGCATTGAATGCTATTTATGAGTCTCAGCCCCATAGTGTCATTGTTACTATGGGGGTTCAACTCTACATATTACCAAAGGTAGTTCCAACTACTGTCTTGAGAAAATAGTGTCGTAAAGTAATATCTCATACCACAAATTTTATCCTCTTCATGATATAGTAAGAAGGTGAAAAAAAGGAAAATACGACCACTATAGCCTTAGTCCAAGCCCTTTCTATCCAGTAGAAGCAGGTCGAAAATATTAGAGAAGAGAAAAAATATATTCTTTCTTCACCTACGGGGGTGCCTCTGCACTTCCCAGTCAAGCAAAGTTATAACAAAGCCCTTCATAGCTCTATTGGTCACAACCCTTTTTAGTCATTCTTGGGTTTCCAACCATTAGCCCCCATTGGTATAGCTCTTCTTATTTCATCTTCACCAATAGAGTCCTCCCATACTCATACCAAGGCAAATAATGCATCCAGATCTATTGAAGAGATCCAACACCTCCACCAACAGGTTCATGACATCCTTCCACGGGTCAAGTACAAGCAAGATAACTACTTCAATAAGGAATCTGGATCATCAAGATTCATATTTAGTAAAATTTTCCCCATATCCCGAGGGAAATCGACGCAATTCCTAATAGGGGAGGAATGATCCACCTCTTCCACCAAATCACCATGGCTTGGTGGGAAACAAAAAGAATAATAATAAATGGAGAAAATTCAAAGAGAATAATAATAAATGGAGAAAAATCCACATGTGTAGTTTTGTTTTTTAACGCATGGGGAATTCATCACCTAGGTAATTCACCCATGGAATTCACCCACGTAATTCACCCATGGTTTTTTTGTAGACCATGGTATTTTCCCATGGTATTGAATTCACTCATGGTATTCACCCCTGTTTTTTTTGTAGCCTATATTATTTTTCCATGGTATTTGAAAAACAAAACACATAACAATTAAATAAAGAAAAGACACAAAGAAATAACAATTAAATAACAAAAATATTCCTATGTAATTACTATATATAAGGGCCTCCCATTGTAAAGGAGATCGTATCATATATTCCATTCATTATATAGTCCTAAATATTCTTCCATTTTATAAAAATATTATTTGTTGCCATATTATTTTTCTTATGTAATTTTTGTCACATTTACTCTATTTTGTCACATGAATTGCCCATTTTCCATTTTCGTCTGTTCTACAATCCAGATCAACAGATCTATGTAATGAAATACAATATCATGACTACGAAAAATACATGGTGGATCCATGTCAAAAGAGATCATATCCTTGAGAAAATAAAATGTGGATCTATGTCACAATGAATGTTCAAAAGGCATTGAGCATCAATGATAATGCTCCCATAGTCTTCAATGTACTTTTGCAGAAGTGATATACACCATCACAACTTGGGAGGTGTAGTAGGAATGGGTGATATGCCTCCAAGCCCAAGGTATTCATCCCAACTTCAATGGTACAATTCTACGTCATGCGAATAATTGAGTTGATGTCGATCATGGTAGAAATAGTTTGATTACTGGTCATTGAGGTATATTGTTAATACATGTGAGGGGACCCACCAATAATGTAAATGGACCTTAAGATACCTAGTACAATATGGCAAGTGTGAATAAAGGATTTGACATCGAACACTTGTAGAATAAATCAATCAGAATTCAATGAGGTAAACCCACTTTCAATTGCAAGGAATCCCACCACTAAGGACTGCAAGCTTCAAGGTACTAGTTGGTTTCTAGATTCATTTCCTAGATGATGTGCTAAAATCGACAAGAAGAGATCCATTGAAGGAGTGCATTAATGTATCCCTGATCCAGATTATTTTCAGCACAAAATGAGAGCAGAGAACTAATAAATAAATGTATAGAGATATCTCAGATATCCAATAATATAATAGAAATATATCATAGATGCAACCATAAACACAGAGATACAATAATACACAATTTCTATTAATGAGTGAAATGTACAAAACTGTAGAAATACATAGTGAAAGACTCACTAGAATGGCGACAGATTATCTTTGAGAAGATATATGACAGCTACTCACATTCGCAAGAAGATGATTGTTACAATGAGGCTCCAAAGACCTTTTTAACATAAGAAAAATCCAAAACCCTAACCCAAAATTTTGTGGGCCTTGATGGGGGTAGTTGATACATCAACTTCTCAGGGGCGTAACTTTTGCATACGATCTTTGTTTGGGGCGCTCGATACACCGTTGGAAAGGTCTAATCAAGAATACATATTTTCTTCTTGCCTAGGCCAATGTATTTGGTAGTTTCTTGGGCCCCAAATCCCCCAAAAACGTCCTTTAGGGCCTCAAAACAACCCTAGAAGTTTGGAACCCAAAAAACTATCGAAAAATTGCTAAGGTGGAATTTTTTTTTTTCAAGCCAGTGGAATAAGTGGGTGGCCACCGATATCCACCTAGATAAATCCCCCATCAATTGACATGAAACATGGATGAAGATATGATGTGAAAATATAGAATCACTAGTACAATTAACGCATGGATGGGCAACTTGGATGGTCAACAAGACAACATATGGCCTACATAGGATTAACTTCCCTTGAACATATAACATGAAAAAATGATGACCTGTTAGCATAAACACAAGAGCACTGATGACACAGTGTGACAATACATGCGACATTTGAAGCACTCTCTGTAACTGGAATAGTAACTAGTCGAAGGAGTATATGACATACTCATGGTACGACTCCTAGGAAAGATATAAACCAACAATAAGAGAATGATGAAAATAGGTGCTATGTTCTAGGGTAACATGACTGATGACTGCCATTTTTTGATAATACACATTAACGGTAAAACCCCCTTCACTTTTTTATTTTTTTTTGTTTTTTGTCTCCTTCATAGTTTTATGAGCACGAAAGAGAGATAAAATTGTGCTCGATAGTGTCTTTTTCATCCAGTTTTTTACGAGTCTAAAAATAGGTAAAATTATACTTAGCAGGTGTGTTTTTAATGGTTTAACAAGCAGGAAAAAGAGTGAAAAGTAAGCTTTTATTGAGAGACCGAGTGGGTGAAAAACATGCATCTATGTTCCAAGTGTGTGGAACCAACCTAGGAATAATGGATGCAATAGGGTACTAGTGAGTGAGGTCCACTAATAGCAGCGGTTCTCTCCATGGGTATAGTGGTCACAAAAGAAGAGGTAAACGAATGCAAACAACTAGAGGTCAAGTGTGGCTGTAAATGGAAGTAAGAAATAATAAAGCAAACAATAGTGCAATAATAGACACAGATACATTAGCAACAAATGCATGTGCAACATAAAGTAAAAAAAAATGATGGGAACCCCCTTGGGATAAAGCCATAATAGACGTGAAGAAAGCGAAATGAGGTTAAATTTCAAGTCAATCATGCTTTAGGGTGGTTTTTAAGCCTACAAAAAGTCACAACATGCACACCAGATGGTAATCACGCTATAACAAATCCTTGTGATTTGCTCCCTTTTTTGCTTCCAAAGATTGTTTTAGTGTATTTTTCTCCAATTTTTTGAAAAAGTCGGCACTATTTATCAGGATGGCGCTATTAATGGATTTTTTTTCACCAACCAAAACATGATGGTGCTAAATTAGGCACTAATAGCACCAGAAATAGAGCCGAAAAATAACACCATATTTAGCGTCAGATTTATCGACAAATTTAGCATTGGATGTGACTAAATAGTTAATTAGTTGAGGTGTTGGGGGTTAAGTGGATTGGGGCTTTGAGGATTATGGGATTTATGGATTTGGGGTACAGGGATTAAGGGTTAGGGTTTAATGAAATGAGGGTCAAGAGCTAAGGGATTTTGCGCTTACGAGTTATGTAGTTTAATGGTTAATGGCTTAGGGATTATTGGCTAAGGGATAAATTTTTAATTGAGACATAGGGGTTTATGTATTAAGGGATTAGGGATTAAGTTTTAAGTGTTTAAGGATCGATGGCTTAGGGGTTAGGGGATTTAGGGATTTTGTGTTAAGGGATTAGTAATTAACTAAGGTTGAGGGCTTAAGTGTTTATGGATTAGGGCTTAAGGATTTAAGGGTCAATGGCTTAGGGTTTAGGGGATTTAGGGATTTTTTGGAACTCTCTTGAACTTTCATGGAACGCCTTCCAACACGCCCATCAACAATGTCATCCATCGATGTCGCATGGTGAGTAGTGAATGGGGCCAATGTTGAAATTTATTCAAATTGTTCATGTATGTGTTGAAATTTGACATGGTTAGAATAAACACATGCCTTGACAGTATGTGAGGGTTTCAAGACTCTAGGATTCCTGATGTCCCCGCATAATCTTTGATATCATCCAAATTTGCATCAGCGTTCATCATGCAGTCTCATTGTCGTCATTCGTCATTCACATATACATAATGTTTGTCGAAACTCTCTTGAAATTTCATGGAACGTCTTCCAACACACCCATCACCAATTTCATCCATCAATGTCACACGGTGAGCAATGAATGGGGCCAATGTTGAAATTTATTCAAACTGTTCCTGCATGCATCAAAATTTGACATGGTTAGACTAGACACATGCCTTGACGGTATGTGAGGGTCTCAAGATTGAAGGATAATTCCTGACGTCCTCACATAATCTTTGAGATTGTCCACATTTGAATCAACATTTATCATGTAGTCTCATTATCATCATTCGTCATAATTCCCATCTATAGAATCTTTGTCAAAACTCTATTGAAATGTCATGGAAAGTCTTCAACCAACACGGCCATCACCAATGTCATCCATCGATGTCGCACGGTGACCAGTGAATGGGGTGAACATTGAAATTTCTTCAAAATGTGCATGTATGTGTCAAAATTTGACATGTTTCGAGTAGACACATGCCTTGACGGTATGCGAGGGTTTCAAGACTCAAGGATGTCTGATGTCCTCACATAATATTTGATATCATCCATGTTTGCATCAATGTTCATCATGCAGTCTCATTGTCATAATTACTCATTCCCATCTATAGAATCTTTGTCGAAACTCTCTTGAAATGTCATGGAACATATTCCAACACGCCCATCACCAATGTCATCCACTGACGCCGCATGGTGAATAGTGAATGGTGCCAACATTGAAATTTCTTCAAACTGTGCCTGTATGCGTCGAAATTTTACATGGTTAGACGAGACACATGCCTTGAAGGTATGTGAGGGTTTCAAGACTTAAGGATTCCTAACATTCTCACATAATCTTTGACATCCTCCACGTTTGCATGAACCATCATTATGCGGTCTCATTTTCATCATTCGTCATTCCCATCTGTTGTGTCCTTATTTGATATGACACGATATGTTTCCATGGCCTCGTTTGACCCCTATAATACACAACATAGTCAATGATGTTTAGTACACCAATTATATCATTTCAACCAATATTCTATCCAACACAAAACCTCACTTTACTTATATATTTGACATATTGATATCATGTTTTGGAGTTGAAAAACAACAACATAGTTTATATAACTTCATCTTGTCTATGTTGTAGCATTTGTGAATTCATAAACACCATCCTCCTTTGGTTGAGGTTGCTTTGTATTCTTACATTTATTGTATCTACAGATTATGTATCCGATTCTATGGCCACCCACTTTCCTCTCGTTCATTTAGAAGGTCTACGTCATCCACGTTCTTTGTCCATGGCCTCCTCTAGATCCTATAATACAAAAAAATGACTTTAGTCACATAACATTTATGCACCAAGAGAATGTTGTTGATATTATCTTGTTGATATGCTCGCTTTTCACGATCCATGCAAGGGACCCCATATCATCGTCACTATTTCAAGTGACTAGAAGACTAGTAAGAGGTCATGTGTTGTGGTATGAGTAGTTATGATTATCCTTGAAGGCCTAAAATCCTCCTATATGGACTAACATAATTTTTTCCTCCTATGACCATGTATATAGCCTCATGATCCATGTTCGTATTGTCAAAACATCCAATTTTCATTATGTAAGTTGTAAATTAGATATCAACTCCATCTAAAAAAAATTATGTTTATGTTTGTAGTTTAGAGTTATTAGGGCATAGTTGAATCCCTAGAATTTTTTTATTGCAAAGAATAGATGTTGAAATATGTTCTATGTGATGCATGCATAATATCCTCTAAGTAGGTCACAATGGATAGTGGGCCTTTATAAATAGAAACTCAACCATGCCAAAGAAATAAGGAATTCACAAGTGTCTTGATGTTGCATAGGTGTATAGAAGGGGTTTTCAGAGTTATGATGCTTAAGGGATAAAGTGTGATGTAAATTAGTAAAGGAACAAAGAGATAATAGAACCAAAAGAGATAAAACACAATGTGACCCATATTTGGCTCAAATATACATATATTTCTATATAAATGGATGATCTACAATAAATAACAAGGATCGAAGCAATGACATGAACTTGTTGTGCCTCTATCTATAATGAAACTACGATAGAGATTTATAACATGAAAGATATCATTGAAAAACTTTGTTTAACAATGTACAATTTCATTATGATTTACAATGATTAGAATTATATATTTATAGTGTAAATCTACCATCAATGAGATGGTTTCCATGATAACAAAAGGAATAGAAAAATCTAAGTGTTTTTGAGAATATGTTAGTTGTTAGGGGTATTAATGATGATAATACAATCAAATTTAATCATTAGATCTAGTGGACACATCATATCGGTCCACTACAATATCTCATTGATGATGTCAAGGAATTTGGAGTTAAGTTGGCACAATAACATACTACATGTTGATCTCTTGGTGATGCCCCATAGATGACTTGTTGAATAAGGATCAATCACATATTTTAGATTAGGTGTGGGTCATAGTTGAGATGGTCATGAGAAGGAATAAAAAAAACTTGTGACAAATATTGTTGCAAGTACCCATTTAATCGCATTTAGAGATTATGAATATCTATCGCGAACAAGAATTAGGTCAATGCATGGATCAAGAGTCCCTTTCCCTAGGTATAAATGGTGTCCATTGCATTGGAAGTACAATTATTTTCCTGTAGGAGATGGAGGTTAACGTTGATGCATAAAATTTTAGTGTGTTATCCACAAAACAATTGTTTTTCTCACTTGCTCAAATGTGAAATACTTGGACTATGCAAGGGACTAAATTTATTTGACAATGTAGAATATTTATATAGCCATGTGTATGCGTGTCGAGTCATTTGATCTATGGCTTGGTAAAAAGGAGCTAGTGTATTGAACTTGTGATTAATGTCAATTTGAGGATCCAACAAATTTGTGCTTTGCTCAAGCAAAGGAGGATTGTAAGGCTATAAGAGCTCAATATTTAAATTAGATGTTTGATTTGCTTAGGAATATAAATTTCATGAGTAATAGGAATTATGTCAATGATATTCATATAGGTTTTTAGTAATGGTAGAATACCAAGTGGTTGTGTTGCATCACACTAGGTTCCCTAGATCTGGATGAGTTCACAACTATCAATGGAATATCTAGCATGGAGGTAAGCTTCTAATCCAATCTTAATATACTAGTTGAGTTCCTAATCCAATGAGATAGTGATATATGTAATGTGCACCAAGAGAAAACCCCATCTAAGGACAATTCCATGATAATCTTGTCCAAAATGTCAATGGGATCAAGCGTGAATAATTGCATAATGAACTAGGTTGTAGCATGTTGGGGGCATCTTAGGTAGACAAATTGAAAACTACAGTGAAGAAGGAGTTATATAGTTTTGTCGAAACACTAGTGAGTTCCTCTTACATAGTAAATAGTAATGGGGGATTAAGAGGAATCAATTCTTAGTTCTGTTCTCGTTGAAATGTAACGAAAGTTCCTACTAATTTCCACTATGAACCTCAAGAAGTGCAATAAAATTTTGGGGTGTTAGTGGTGGATGTTAGTTTAGTCATGATATCTTCATACAAGACATTGGTTAGGTAGTCCACATAATCCATTTACATGTGTGATTGACTAACTTATGGAAGTATGTGATTGCAACCACAAAGAGTGTTTGACTAACTTATAAAAGTGTGTGGTTGAAACCACAAAGAGATTCAGTTTTCACTTTACCTTGAAAACATAGAACAATCTACCCTTGATTGACTCAATGTTGATGCTCCAAGGTCATGATAATAGACCCCATGTTTCTCTCACAATTAGGGTTTCCTAATAATACATCATTGTAGATATTCAAAGGTGTGACATGACCAAATGTTACCTCATGTTTTCCAAGGATAGAAATATGCATTCCTTGGTGATGTAGTTATCCTTCTCGATTTGGAGCCATCCAATATTGTAAGGATGTGGGTGAGCTTGGGTATTGAAAAAGTCATTAAATTTTGGGTATTATAAATTCATTAATAGTATGTCCAATTGCAAAAGTCTTCATTCTAATACTAGCATATTTTTTGACAAACCATTATCATAAATGGAAAGTGTATAATATTTTGTAATGGATGTTTTATGGAAGTCAACCATGCATTTATGGAACAATTTTAAACCACTTAATTGAATCGACATCAAGTGACCAAATAAGATATATTAACCATGGCTTTCTAAAACATTCAAGATTAACTAGTTCCTACTTACATAGACATTGTATTCTTAGAATGATATTTTTTCCTTAAATGGTGGAATATAGAAAGAAGGACGTTGAGCCTCATATATTTTTAGGAATTTGAGGAATTAATTGATATGATATCTTTTCCCCCTAAATACGTCACAAATATTCCTCTTCAATTGGTCCATATGATATCCACGACAACCTAATCTTGTAAATCAATCATCCTAATTCATATCCAAACCACTATCACTATTCCTTATTCCTTAATCTTCAATCCTTAACCATTCTCCCTTAAACCCAATGAATTAACCCTCACACCATTGGAATTGACCCTTATCCTAAACCCCTATACTTTAACGATGATATTTTAACCTTAACCCAAATATTTTATTATTAACCTATAAACCTAAACCCTACACCTTAAACCCAAATCACTGGAACCTAAAACCTTTAACCTAGCCGACCCTTACACATTAACCTAATTAAAAAATTGATCTTCACCCTTAAACTAAAATACTTAAACACTAAACCTTAGTTCTTAACCCATAACCATAATCCCCTATGTACTAAACCTTATCCTTAAATTGTTGACCCATAAACCATAATATTGAACCTATAATTCAACTCAAAACTATAAATACTTATTGCTCAAACCTTAAACCCTATGCCCTACCCCATAACCCTCACAAAGCCAACTCTTGCTATCTATAGGCACTAAATTAGGTGCAATTTTTTCCCCATTTAGCACCCCAAAATGATTACATTTTTGGTCAATAATTGACGCTAAATCCAGAACTAATGGAACCCAATTTAGCGTCGACTATTAAAAAAAAATGAAAAGAAAAACACACGATAAAATAAATTAACTAGCTCTTAAACCTCTATTGGATCTATTGACTGAGATCCTATATATAACCCATGAAGACCCATCATGCTATTGTATTTAATGGAAATGTACACCTATAGCCCTGTCCATGCTAGTCTCAATCTAAATATGCATAATATACTCCTAGCACTGAATCCACACCTGGAATAGGGTATGGAACAGGTAGGGATGTTGTGGACCCTTGATCCAAAGGAACTAGAGTGACCCCTTTTAAAAATAGGGTACATCCAACCTATTATAGGGGAATGGTGTCTCCCACAGACAGACTGCTAACCAACAACAAATTAATAGGAAAGTTTATAACTATTGTTGTTTATAACAGTTAGAGGGAAGGGAGAAAAACATACGGAGCAAAGAGAAGGGATTTTCCATAGTCCGGAGGAAAACATGTTTCCCTAGGATGCAAAAAAAATGTCAAGCAACAGAGGGAAACGAGAAAAGGGATATGATTCTTGCCAGAATGAGGTATTTCATACTCAATTTATAGATTTGTACATGTTTCCATTGCTTGTTTGAATTGTATTTTTTAATTTTTTATTTCAAAATTATAAAAGAAGAAATTTCCTCTCTCTCTCTCTCTCTATGTATATATATAGGATTTATTTTTTTACTTTTAAATTTAAAATAATAATTTTATTGTACATACATATATAGGGACATGAAAGTGAGAAAATGAAAGAGGCAATGTATTCTATATTGGGGGTATAAATAATGAATAAACTAGAAGGTATGGAATTGTCCATGCTTGAAAAATACATGGAAGAACGATCTACTAAAGGAACTGAAATAGTCCAACCAAAGAAACCCTGTCAAAGGGAATTGATTGATTCCCAATCAACTCCCAGATCGTGCAAAATATCAAGGAGAAAATTAATCACAATAACTTCTAAGAATGTGGAACATGGAGAAGAGACGTCCAATGTCCCAACCACTCCCGGGACACTGATTTCTTCCACCACCAGTACATGTTATGCATCTTGCATTGGTACATACAAAACTGAGGTAGAATATGATGTTGTCTTCGAGAATATCAGAATGATAGATGTTAGGAAAGTGTTCATGCGTAGGTTGAAGGAATCATGCATTCAATGCTTCAAATATAATCTACATATTCCATTCTCGAAGATACCCATGCACTTTCAAAAATTAGTCATGCATGACATGGAGATTGAATTTGGGACAGGTTGGTCGCTAAAGAAGATGAAAAAACAAATGACTCAAAATTGCAAGAGATTATGTTGCAACCAAACAAAAAATATAAAATAAATTCCTTCCAAGCTAAGGAATAAAAGAAGGCCAATTGATGTAAGTGTGAAAGTATGGAAAGAGCTCGTGAAAGCATATGATAGAGTGGATGCATGGAGGAAGTCCAGTGAGGAGAGCACATATGTATTTGAATTTGGTCATAATATTATGTCAAATTCATTAAACGATTTTTATATTTCACTGGTGCATAATTAAATTGAATTAGTGTATGTTTCAGGACAAGGCCTTGAAGGTCAGGATTGCCAAATTTCATGCCACACATCACAGTGGCCAAATAGTTTTAGAAGCCTTAATATGCAAATTTGTAAGTATATTTAATATTTGAAATGCTATTTTTTTTTAATTTTGTACAAAACAGTAAATGATTGGATATTAATTACTTTAATTGTTCCATCTTCCATGTATTGACATGAGCAACAATATGGCTATTATCCATGACAATTATAATTCGAGTTGATATAAGACAAAAAATGGTATGATTTTGTTATCTGGATGGAGAATAAGGTATCATTAGTTGAATTTCAATAACTTAGTTGGATATTGTTACGTTAATATGTCAATTTGGATTTCTTGTGTTGAGTTGTTTATTTATGCATAGCTTGAGTTATTTTGTGCTCCTATTGGTCATAGCACCCTTATAAATCACCAACCTTTCACTATAATCAAGTCATTATAAATCAATATCCAATCATGGATTTATCAAGTCCTTTGTCAAAAATCCTAGGCCAAAGGAGAGATGCAAGATCATGTAATACATAAATCGTAGAAAACAAACCAGATCTTTGTTGCAGCTTGACAAACCATAGTGAGTACCTCTAGAGTGAAAGGCAAGAGTATAGCGACCCACCAATGAAAATACACAAGTATAGCGAGCCTCCAAGAATAAGACACAAGTCATGTAGAGCCTATGAGGACAAGACACAAGCCATAACAAACCTCCAAGGATAAGACACATGTCATAGCGAGTCTCCAATGAGCATGACAAAGACATAACAAACCCTAGAAGGAGCAAGAAAAACTGTAGCAAAATTCCCAAGACAACTACAGAGCAAAGACAAGTGTGCAAGAGCAAGAGAAATATGTCACAATCATGAAGGAGTCCATATTATATATATAGACATCCAACATTACTCTTACATGAATTTGTTGGATTACTAAGAGGGGGGGTGAATCAGTAATAACGTAATTATAATCATTTTTCTTCAAATGTTATATCAATGTAGAATTATTATTCAATAATGAGCAGTAATAAATAAAC
>JZKD02S2352320.1:305503-317274 GCA_000966675.3 Picea glauca | reverse complement strand
TGTAAACCTGTACCAATAAATCTGAACCATGCATCAACCATGCATCAACCTGTACCTCAACCTATAATCAACCTGTAATCAACCTGTACCATAAACAAGTGCATCAACCATGCACTAACCTGTAATCAACCTGTACCATAAACAAGTGCATCCAACCATGTGCCAAGTATGCACCAATCATGTGTCAAATACTCATGAACTATGACTCATCAATATGTACCAACATCATCAACTATACACCTCATGTATGTGCGCCAACTCATCAACTACTTGTCTCAACCATGTACTCAACATGTACCTCAACCAAAAACCCTCATCAATTTCATCATCCAAATCAACATGTACAGGTCTTTCTTCAAGGGTTGACAACAATGACAACCAACCTTAATCAATAGAATTTACATTATGACCAACTTGCACTTCACATAACCAACGTCTAGCCTTAGTGGAGATTCTATTTAGGATTTTTTTCATTTCTTGAGCCACCTAGGATTTCTTCTCTACATAAACTTGGGTATCATCAAGATATATCCTTACTTTCCTATGTAAGACATTGAATTCTAAATAAAACTGGAGGTTCTCTTAGAGTTTCAAGTCATCCTGATTAACATAGCCCCACATTGTGTACTTGATTTCTCTAATATTTGCATGCATCCTAACTTCCTCAAGAACTTCTTCATATTTGACCTTCAAAGTACCTTTTTCTTCTTTCTCCAAGGCCACCTCAACTCATACCTCCACTAGTTTCTTCTCAATATTCTCTAGCCTTTTCCCTTTCTTTTTGAGATTTGATTTTCTCTTTTCTACCATATTTTATGTGTTAACCCCCTATTGTGAGCTAACCCGATGCTTAGTTTCTAGTATTCAACTTCTTCGAGCAATTCATTTATCCTTTATTTCCTTTTTTATACATTGGAAACCCCTATTTTAATATTATGATGGGAGTGGGATGGGTTGGAGTTCTCTATGCCATGAGAAGATGAGACCTAAAAACTCTAATATCCTCCTATGCTTTATCTAGTTTGTTATTTAAAGCTAAGGCATTGATCTTTGCAACTTCCAAAATTTTCCACCCTTACACTTAGGGACTTGATCTTGATATTGAGTGTAATGTGTTCACTATTCAAGAAGCTAATCTCATCTACCAATTTATTTCTTCTCCTCTAGGATTTTTTTAATCAATGGATTTGTTCATGCAAACTATGTGCTCTTTAAATCCTTTATTTTCTCTTCTTTTTCTTTGAGAAAAAAGGGAGATCCTTCTGCAGCCTATGGGTCCTATCCTATAGTAATCAAATTTCTCTCCAGAATTCTTTTCTTAGTCTCTAGGTCCTTTACTCTAGCTGTCAAATATAAGTTGTCTATGACCAGGGATTCATACCCATGTCTGAAATTCATTTTCTCAAGTGCGGCCTTGTAATATGTTGATACAAAGTTTAATTTTGTATTCCTTTAAACCTGAAGCTTTTCTTTTTCCTAGTCAGGGAGCCGCCCTTAGTCCTAAAAAAGGAGTCAAAAGTCTTTCATTTTTTTGGGTTTTGGGTTTCGGCCTTTCACAAAGAATGTTTTCATAACTAACAATTCCAGAGTGTCGGTGCCGAAATCCCAAAAGGGATTTATATTAAAGTAATAAAAAAAAGAAAAAAGAAAAAAGAAAAAGTGGGTGCTATAAGTCCCGATGCGCATCTCACAAAATACCCTTTAATCGTGACTAATTAAACTCTTAACCACGATCAAGAATTCATTAATATTTTTCAATTCAGGTTTCCTTGTATCAAAGTGTTTTCAAAGCGTCAGCCCTTGAACTCCAGGTCCCCGATTTTCCGAAAAGATGAAGTTAATTACTAATCTTAAATGATTAAAGCATTAATACAAGTAATCATCATCTAAACTAATCCCATCATGATTTCATGATTCGAGGTTTGCCTATGACATACGTCATGGGTACAGGATCCCCAAAATTCTGAAATGCGAAATCGTGAATTTTTTTAACAAAGTTTAAAACGAATTCAAGTTAGTTTAAAACAAGATTAAGAAAGATTAAAACGACTTTTCACGTTTCACATTTCAGGATTTGGTGAAAGAAGTCCTTTCAAAACTTTAGTTTGAAATCACTGATTTATTGTGATATCTGCAACAGACGAATAGAGATATTTTTAACTTAACTGCATATCTCTGGGCATATATCACTCATTAAAACATTAAAGTTTTACCGCCTGTCTCAGTACATCTATCGTGAGAAGAGTTAAAGGTTAATAAAGGTTTGGTTTCTTCAAATTTTCATTCTTATTGTTTAGACTCAAAAGTGAATTCATTCAACAAACTTACGCATTTCTCTCTGCGACAGGAATTCATTCTAAACATGAACATTATGGCACCTAGAAAGGCACCTAAGAAAAGTGAAGAAGTAGTTGAAAGATCAAACCCAGAAGGAGATGTCGTGTCTAATACTACACTGCATGCCATTGATTCCATCAAATCATGGAGGCAAATTTTCGAAACCTTGGACTACGAAATCAAGAATTGTCCCGATGATTCCGAAAACAAACTCCGAGACATAGCAGAGTCTGAACTTCACAAAGTATCCACGCGCCCACGACTCATGACATACAACGATATGATTAGTTGGGCTTTAGAGAGGACAAACGTGAAAACTATAAGCATTTTGTACATCCAAGGGGTCGTCATCGGCTCTTTTAGATCGGAACATATACAAGTAATGTATAAATTGTCTCCCAATTCTAAGTACATTTACAATAAAGAGTTTGTAAGTGAATTTCAAAGGAAATAGTGCACAGAGGCTGACCAAACATACCTCGACATAATCAAAGACTCGTGGAGACACCCAACAAAATTCAGGTCCGATACCCATAACGTTTATGCCATAGACTCATTAAACGAGTACATGGTCTATGTGGTAATGATGTTATGTAGACTTTTTAGGAGGAAAAGCCCTACCCATTTCCCTGCAGAATGGGTGCCCCTTTTACATGAAGCAGCCGAAGGCTATAGCTTCAAATGGAACAAAATTATATTAGATAACCTAGCTAAGGAGGTTATGGAGTATCAAACCGCGAGATCTAGTGGCAGACTAGTATCTTTTTACATGTCAGCATACATCATGGATGCTATATGTTTCACAACTCCTTTCCCTTTGATGAATTGGAGTTGGAACCCAGCTTACACTGAACCTATTCATGAATATCATTCTAAGTTGTGGGAATAAAATGCTCAAGATTCTTTTTACGGAATTTTTCATTTCATGGTGATATCGGTGCATCAGATGTTGTATGGATGTGCACCCCCTCGTATTCCAGAGTCGGTCATAGGAAACCTCAAGGCGGTTGACGATTGGTTTATTGAGGAGAATTTCTCCTATATCATGGTTTTCGGATGTTCTATCCCTCCTCATGCACTTCCGAAATTCCTCCCTGACAGAATGGTGTGTAGGGAGGTAGCTCATCAAATAATAACATGCAATATTGGGATAGAGATGAAGATAGCTCAAAATAAGTTTTGGCCAATATTTCTTGTACAGATTGGAAGGCTTTCTCTACTCAACCTGGGTCATTCCAAAGTTGAAGTTGCATCTCTAGAGGCGGTCAAGTTGGTGAATCTCGAACATAGGAAACATGACCCTTACCAAACGATGGGAAGCCACATGGCTCACTGTGGCATGAAATCATTTGAACATGAGGAATCCCCTCGCAATGACATTTTCAAAGAATTCAAAACCTATGAAGAGGTGTTAGACAGGGTACAAACGTTATCATCTGACTTGCAAACCAGTATTCTAACCTTCCAGAGACATAGACGTAGCGGTTTTCCCAAGGTATTGTAGGGAGAAGCAACAAAATCTCCTCCAGAACAAGAAAAAATTCCCCTAGGCTTCAGACAGAAAGTGCAGGATAAAGTAGACACCGAGGAAAATCCACAGGGGGTAGAAGGATCTTCTCAAATCAAGGAAGTCCCACAGACAAAGAATCCAGTAGAAGAAACAGAAAGAAGGTCTGGGACACCTTTTGAGTCCAGTCAATCTACCCCCCCTTCATCATCTATTATTCATGTTGATACCCCCAATACTCCAGGGGAAACAGAATCCACAAAGTTGGGTAATCCCATCACTTCCTTGACCCCTTTGCAATCTACTTTTGGGCTCCCTCAGATAGGATTCATATATGCTAGTGACCTCGACCCTATCTCCAGAGAAGAAATTCCTCCCTCTGATTACTTCTTCAATAAAAAGAGGAAGGTTGTATTAAAGCAGGAAATGTATATGAGAGAAAGTGGAATGGTAAAGAAACACTAGGTGCTGGTGGATGGGAAAAACTTGGAAGAAGGAGATTTCGCTACAGAGGTGGCGGGCTCCATGGGAGCACTAGCCACAACAAATCTATTCATTGTTGGCAATATGACAGCAAGGTTGGAACAAAGTAACCACAGGATAACCCAGTTGCAAAATCAACTAAAAGATACCGAGAAAAATATCAAAGCATAAATAAATAGAGGTCTAGAGAAGGCCAGAGCTGCTGACAAGCAAGAAATTCAATCGCTTAAGTCAAGTCTAGACGAGATGAACGAGAAGATGCAGACTAGCCAAATACAAGTTCTTCCACAAGAAGAATTGGTAAGACAACTACATGCTAAATTGAATTTAATAAAAGGCCAGGTTATAGATCTGAAATTTTTTCAAGACCAATCACTGGAAATACATGCGAAGGTAGAAGCTGAGCAACATAAAGTAATATCCCAAGTAGAGATTATTCAGAATTATTTTCAGGAAGCAAGCAATGCTCTTGATAATATTATTTTTAAAGAAAAAGAAGCTAAAGCAGCAAGAGCCACTTTCCAAAAGGCAATTGTATGTTCTGAAAATGAATAAGTATCGAAAATTCCAAAGCTTTTTGTCACAAAGAAGATTAGAGGCAATATCATGCTCAAGGTATGGGAAAACAACATAGCAGAAAATAAGAAAATAGTCAAAGAAATCAAAGACGATTGTGAAAGAATCTTTGGTTTATTGGACAAGGAATCATTAGGTATTGGAAGAGATAATTTCAATGGGCAATTAAGAAAGATAAACATTGTAAGACATGAGTTGAATTTCAAAGAGGATTTGAATGAACTTTAAATGGAAATTTCACAGTTAAAGGAAATGGATGTTACCCTAATAGACAGGTGGCTAGTGAAGCCCAACTTAAAATTGCAATCAATTAATTTTATTGGTAAGGGGATTGAATATCGGCTTCCAAAAACTTAGAGAAAATTCTATCTATTTGAAGCAAAGGATCTTCCAGAGCCTCCCAGAAATTTCATACATTTTCTTGAAAAATGTATTGAATGTATCAGGTGAAAAGAAGGAGATACTTCAATAAAACAATGAAGTATCATTTTGAAAACTTATATTATCGAGATGATAGGAAAATAAATGATAATCATGTAAACGGTTGGGGTTTGTAATTCTTGTAACTGGTTTCCCCTAGGAGTTAGGTGATCACCAACCAACAATCATCAGTAATCTGGTATAAAATATAATTTCAGGATATTGATCTATGGCTTTTTTCTGGACGCATTATAAAGAAGAATTTGAAGATATCTTTGAATTAATACAAATACAGATTGAAGATTCCAGATTTGGTCAAGTTTGAGTTATGTGTTTCTCTGTTGTTTCATATTTTTCATATATCTCTTCGATGAATGCTTGACTGCAATTTAGCACAACCTCTATTGTGGTAATCAATTATTCTTGCAATTTAATCATTTACAACCTTTCCTCTTTATCATTTTTTAGCAGATACAAGACCTGCAAATGTTTTAGATTTCAATATCATATGCTTCATTAAGAGTTTTTCCTGACTATTTTCTTCTCCTATCAACAAAGTGAGATTCCTCCTTAATTGATGCCTCACCCTGTTCGACAACTTTATGTTTTCTCTTCGTTTCATGCATATCCTCTTTTCAAAATTTAACTCAGACACCAGAAACGGCCTTTAGTTTCGTTGTACTATTAATTCGAGGTTTTTTTGGAGTTCTTTTTATGTGTTTTGAAGCAGAAATAGCGAACCCTTAAAAGAAAATACAAGAATTTATCCTTTCAATCTTTATCCCTCATGACTGTCCTAGTTACGAGACAACCTAATATTGAACCTGGAATATCGGATCAAATGAGCATTTCTTTGAATTTATTTAACACCATCCTACAGACAACAAACAATCGGGTTGAGTCAGAACGTTCATGGGTAGTAATTGAAAGAGACATTAGTATTCAAGAAAACTGGGAAGCTAGACAGAGACAGTTAAGGAACCAGCAATAGCCCTTTTCATATAATGAACCGTTTTATCCTTAGCTTTCTCTACCATTTCGGATGCCTTGACGGTGTATTTTAGAGCCTTAAAATACAAACTCAGGAACAACATCTTTTTGGTGCCGTTGCCGGGGAATGAAGAAACGAAGCTTTTCCCTGGGAAGAACAACATTGACACTTTCTATCTTTGATAGTGAACAAAGATCAAAAACCTTATAAGGATACCTTTGTCTTTCACTTGGTGACTCCATGATAAATAAACTGGATTTTAACCGAAATAATACCAGGAAAAACCCAGACGACAAATAGACTTCGCATGTTCCAGATCCAGAATTTTTTTTAAAATCAAGAAGATATCTTAAACACACTGTATCATCAACAAATAGGTTTTATCAACCTAAAATTACAGAGTCAAACAATAGAGATATTTTTGAATGATCGAATACCCCACTGTATTATGGGGGATTACCCACTAATAAGATTACAACCCTTGAGCCTGGTTTGGTCTCACCTGATTTTAAAACTGATATTTTCCCAACAATTTCTTTCACCAACAGAGGTAAAAGATCCGCATCACTTCCCGTTTCGATTGACACTTCTTCACTTCGCAAAGTTCATTTTCGTACCTCTCATAACTCCTACGATCATCCTATTATTCTTAACACAACTCCTGTTGATTCTCCTTTATATTCACCCTGTGAATCTGAAGAAACTAATCCACTTTTACCTAGTTCCCCTTCCTCAAGTTTCCTATCTCTTGATAACCAATTTCCTGAAACCCTTCCTCATAATTTCCAAGCAACAACCTCTAAATCATCAATGGCTGCGGCCGGAGGAGGTGCTGCTAGAGGTGGGGCTGGAGGAGGAGGAGCAGGCGGCGAAGTACCACCCCCTAGAATCTTTACAAAGGTGGCTGCTAGATATGCCCCTTTGGTCCTCCCAGTCCCCCTACATGACTTACCTGAAAACTACATGAAGAATC
The DNA here is from genome assembly GCA_000966675.3 of Picea glauca. Taxonomy (NCBI): domain Eukaryota; kingdom Viridiplantae; phylum Streptophyta; class Pinopsida; order Pinales; family Pinaceae; genus Picea; species Picea glauca. Next base: position 309,987 of record JZKD02S2352320.1, on the reverse strand, counting down.
TTCTGAAATTCACAGGAGAGGGTAATTTGACTGCAACTGAACACATCAATTTATTTGATCAATTTGTCGATATCCTTGGACTCCAACATGAAGATGTCTATTCAAGACTCTTGGTTCAAACTTTTGAAGGAGAGGTAAGAACCTGGTTCCAAGGCCTAGAATCAGGATCTATACCGTCTTATGAGGAACTTGAAAATGCTTTTATTAGACAGTGGGGGGAAAGGAAGGACCATATTTATTATCTAAATGAATTTGGGGCTCTAAGAAAGAAACACTCTGAGTCATTCCTCGAGTTCACCTAGAGGTTCAATAAATTGTATAATAAGATTCCATCCAAGTTCAAACCCTCCCAACCCGTAGTGAAAGTAACCTTCGCTGGGGCTTTCGACCCTGATTTCACCCTGTTATTGAGGGAGAGGAGATTGGTAGACCTCACTAAGATGAAAGATGATGCCCTAGAGATTGAGTCAAACATGATGGCATCAGGAAAGTTGAAAACCAAATTTGAAACTGGAAACCAAGAAACCAGAAGATATAGAGATCAAGGGGAACCGTCTGGATCAGGAAGATCTTCGGAAGACAAAATGGATGACATGGCGATAATAATCAAGGAGCTGTCTAATAAGATCTCAAGAATGGAACTAGATCAAACAAAAAATGAGCATTTTCCCAGAAAGTATTTCAGAAGGAATCCTAACCCTCAAAATCCACCAAGACAGATTAAGAATGAGGATCAAAAAATCCAAACCCCCTTTAAAAGCAACAACTTTATAGGAGGAGAAGATGTGGACGATTTTGAGGAACTAGAAGAAGACATCAATAATCTTGGTGATGACTGCCTACAACCTTTTTTAATGAGGCAATATTATGAAAGATCTGCAACTACAAAAGATAGATCCGCAAAAAACAAAAGCAGTCGTATTATTGAAGATTCAACCTATCAGGAAATTGCAGATGCTATAATGGATGAACTCCATCAAAAGTACAATTTCAGGCCTAGAAACAAGATAACTCCCCCAGTGAAAAAGATTTTGTCGAGCGGTGAAACAGACGAGTTAGTTTCAAAAAGCGTTGAAAAACAGACTATAAGAACTAATATATATAACACACAACCCGCCAAGACAAAGTCAACAGAAACATCAACCATAAATGCGCAGAAAACGGAGGACCCTGTAATTGAAACTAAAACCTCACAAAAAAAGAAAACTGAAAAGAAGGGGTCAGAAACCCAAACCATAGAGGCTGACAAAACAATAAGAAGTTTTAATCTGGAAAACAAAATAAATAAAATCAAAATCCCTATACCTCTTGTCGAATTGGCGAAAAATCCAATTTACAGGAAACAAATTGCTAAATTAATCAGTGTTCAGAAAACGAAAGTCAGACCGATGTCATAAATTTAGAAGATGACAAGCCTAACATAATTTTCATCCCACATTTCGATGGTGCCAAAGACACCATCGCCCCTTTCTATATCACTCTGACTATACACGATCACTTACTCCATAATTGTATGTTAGATTCTGGAGCCTCTCACAATGTAATGCCTAAAGCCATTATGGAGAGACTTGGTCTTGAAATTATCAGACCTTATGGAGATTTATATTCATTTGATTCAAGAAATTTTAAGTGTATATGTATGATAAAAGATTTAGTTGTCAATCTTGCACATATACCCGCAAAAGGAGTTCTGATGAATGTGGTTGTCACTGATATACCCCCGAAGTACGGTATGCTCTTATCCAGGTCTTAGGGTGCTAAACTTGGAGGATCCCTCCAACTCGACATGATGTATGCCACGATCCTGGTCTTTGGAGGACAGTTCACGCGTTTGTACAGAGAAACCAGGTTAGCATTCACGGTAAGTGACCCACATAACCAAAACAACTACCCTATTTATTTGTTGACCAATATTTAGGCAATTGTATTTTATCTATTGATGATGATATCGATATATGTATAGAAGAAAGTTGTACAGAAAATAAAAAAGAAAAAGAGAAATTAAAACATGATGTATATAGCACTAGTGTTTGGAAGATGTTTTTTGATGGTAACTCGTCTTATTTTGGAGCCGGAGCTGCTGTGTTTTTTTGTGGCACCTGATGACAAATTCATTATCCCTTTCTCTTATAGACTACAATGGAATACTAACCACACTAATAATGTATGAAAATATGAATCTCTAGTGTTAGGATTGGAAGATGCCAAGAGAATGAAAATTAAAAACTTGGAAGTCTTTGGTGATGCAGAGCTAATCATGAAATAGGTAAATCGTCAATACCCGGCCAAGCATCCTAGGTTAAGATATTATCGGAACTGTGTTTGGGATCTGATCGAAAAAAATTTCTCCTTTGTAAATGTTCATTATATTCCCATAAATGAAAATCAATAGGCAGATGCGTTAGCCAAAGCAGCTTCAACGTTCACACCTCCCACATCTTTCAAATTAAAATACCATATACTAATGAGACATAGGCCTTCCATACCGAATAACATACAACATTGGAAATTTTTTGAGGTGATCCGGGGGATCAAATTTTGCTCAAAATTCAAAGTGCTCAGAATCACTTCAAATCGAATGAGTGCGTAGGCATCGTTGTCACAAACCCAACTTAATTCGAACGGGTTCAAACGGACGTCATATGAGTGAGATGTCGTGTTCTGTTCAAATTGTCAAACATGCAAAAACAATTTGCTGACTGTACAGTCCGTACAGATGTTGAGTTGGCAGGGTTGTACGAAACGTGGCAGGTGTTGAGTTGGCAGTCATGTGGATGAATTAGCATCCGACACGTGACATATTTGTGGAAAACAGATTGGTGACACGTGGCCCAAGCGAGGGCTGCCACATGTCACCTAGGCAATGGTTAAAATTTTGTGGGAGTCTGCAGGACTCGACCCCACGACCTCTGAGAAGGGGTAGAGGTTTGGGAAGGGCTGCCCAACTGGCGCGCCCACCATATGGTTCTTACCATAATACAATTTGCAAAATATTTAATTTTGATTTGTGTTTATTTCGACACGGGGCCGGGCCAGGGCTTAGCCCCAGCCCGCGGTTTTGGTGTCAACACATATGACCGATGGTTAAATATTGCACGGAAGTTTTAAATGGTTTAAACCATGTGCCGACAGTTGTCGCTTGCCCATTCGACTGGGGACTTAGCCCTTATATGCGCGGTCACATGGTCCATACACCCAACGCCTTTGCGGTTAGGGGGCTAGGTTCCCTAACCGTTCTACAATTGTGCACATGTTGCGTTTATGTGCCCAGTGCTAGGTTTAAGCACAGAAAAATGCATATAGGCTAGGTTGGACACACAGAGGTGCAATTTGGCGATCCAGAGACAACAAGTTTGAAGGGGAACTTCCAGGAAGCCTATCTTCTTCAATTTTTGGCCAAATCAGGTGCCGAAAAAGCCCAGCTAGGGGTTTTTGGACGTTCTGAAGCCATTGGAGCCATCTATTTGAAATTTTGAGCATTGTAAAGCACATATTTTATCAGTTTGATCAAATAATATAAAATATCCATTGGAAGTTGGACCAGGAGATGTAGCCCAAGAGAAGGGTGAACTCCTTTATCATTTGTTGTGTTATGTGTTTACTGTTCACTGTATTTGTTGGTTATTATTTGCATCTTGAATGTGTAATTTTCTCTAAAATTTGTGTTTGCAAATTGATCCTTTTTCATAAAAACACTTAAATAAAACTTTGCAAATATTTTCAAGAATACAAGCCTTTATCATTTTCAGATCAAGTTGGTATCAGAGCATAGGTTTTTTTTTGTAGGCTTGATTATTTGCAAGTGTTTTTTTTTCTGATGCTCACAAGGTTGAAACTCACAAGAGGAGAAGGTCAAATTGTGGATCCAATTTCTCATCCTTCAAGAAGAAAGGTTATATTATCACCTCAAGCTTCAAGGAGGCATTCACCAAGTATGGCTCATGAAGAGAGTCATGAAAATTTTCCTACAAAAGATGAAGATCTCAGAAAGGATTTCATGGATATGAGAGAAATGACGAAAGTCTTGATGGAAGAAAGGAATGAAAGGTTGCAAGGTGAAGGCTCCAACCCTTCAAAGAACAAGGGAGACAATGGTGATAAAACTCCAAATGGAAATGGAGGGAATGGTGCTACTCCACCTCCCTCACCTCCATCTTCCTCTTCTTCTACCAGTTCACAACCTCTTCCAAATTCTCCAAGGGGACATGGTAAAATTCCTCCACAAATTCCTTTGTTTAAGATTGATATTAAATTTGAATTGCCAATGTACAATGGAGAGATAAATGCTGAGAAATTAGATAACTGGATTCGTTAGATTGAGGTGTATTGTAGGATACAAAAAATTCAAGATGATGGAACTAAGATTCAACTTGCTTCTTTAAGATTGGATAGTGCAACACTCATTTGGTGGGAAGCCAAGGCTCAAGAGGACATGAAGAAACATGGTAAAATTTTAACCTCTTGGAATGATTTTATTGTTGCAA
>JZKD02S2352320.1:281521-302709 GCA_000966675.3 Picea glauca | reverse complement strand
TTAATGTTGAGAATTTGAAATTGTATGAGCCTCCTTTGATTGATGATCAAGGAGAACATGTTCAGATTCCTTCTATAGATGATTTCTCCCCAGAATATCTTACAGAACTGCATGATGACACAATCCTTGACAGGAGAATGAGAACTTCAAAATGGGGAAATGTGGAATATCTTTGAATTGGTCTTAAAGGCACAAATCCAAGAAAATCCAAGTGGATTGAGGTTTGGAAGGTGAGGGAACTATACCCTCATCTTCAGATAGACTGAAAGTAGACTTTTGGAGGTCCAAAAGCTTTCCAATGGGGAGGTGTGATCCAGGGGATCAAATTTTGCCCAAAATTCAAAGTGCTTAGAATTGATTCAAATCAAATGGGTGCGTAGGCCTTGTCGTCATGAACCCAACGCAATTTGAACGGGTTCAAATGGACATCGTATGAGTGAGATATCGCGTTCTGTTCAAATTGTCAAACAGGCAAAAAAATTTTGCTGACTGTACAGTCTGTATAGATGCTGAGTTGGCAGGGTCATACGACACGTGGTAGGTGCTGAGTTGGCAGTCATGTGGATGAATTAGCGTCTGACACGTGGCATATTTGTGGCTAACGGATTGGTGAAACGTGGCCCAAGCGAGGGCTGCCACATGTCACTTGGGCAATGGTTAAAATTTTGTGGGAGTCTGCAGGACTCAACCCCGCGACCTCCGAGTAGGGGTAGAGCTTTGGGAAGGGCTGCCCAACTGATGCGCCCACGATATGGTTCTTACCATAATACAAGTTGCAAAATATTTAAGTTTGATTTGTGTTTATTTCGGCGTGGGGCTGGGCCAGGGCTTAGCCCCAGCCTACAGTTTCGGTGTCAACACATATGACCGACGGTTAAATATTTCCCAAGAGTTTTAAAGGGTTTAAACCACACGTCGACACTTATCTCTTGCCCATTTGACTTGGGACTTAGCCCTTTTATGCGCGGTCACATGGTCCATACACCCAACGCCTTTGCGGTTAGGGGGCTAGGTTCCCTAACCATTCTACAGTTGCGCACGTGTTGCGGTTATGTGCCTGGTGCTAGGTTTAAGCATGGAAAAATGCGCAGAGGCTAGGTTGGACACACAGAGGTGCAATTTGGTGATCCAGAGACAACAATTTTGAAGGGGAACTTCCAGGAAGCCTATCTTCTTCAATTTTTGGCCAAATCAAGTGCTGAAAAAGCCCAGCTAGGGGTTTTTGGACATTCTGAAGCCATTGGAGCCATCTATTTGGCATTTTGAGCATTGTAAAACAAATATTTTATCACTTTGAGCAAATAATATAAAAGATGCATTGGAAGCTGGATTCAGGAGATGTAGCCCAAGAGAAGGGTGAACTCCTTTATCATTTGTTGTGTTATGTGTTTACTGTTCACTGTATTTGCTGGTTATTATTTGCATCTCGAATGTGTAATTTTCTCTAAAATTTGTGTTTGCAAATTGATCCTTTTGCATAAGCACACTTAAATAAAACTTTGCAAATATTTTCAAGAATACAAGCCTTTATCATTTTCAAATCATGAGGACAATGAACTACTCCAAAAAAAATTAGAGACAGTAGATGAATTTGCTGAAACGCATGCTGACCAAGAAAACCAGAATGACCCTATTTGGATCATGTAGGAAGTCAAAGACCCCCAAAAGTTCCAAGATAAAATCGCTAACCATCGGATGATTGTTTTAAAAAATAATCAGATACCTAAGGGTTTGATCCCCTTAGAAAGGTTATTCAACCCTGATGACATCCCTTTTAATTCTACCTTATAGCCTCAGTCGGAGGAGGTCGAGGATTGCGATATAGGTGCCAAAGAAAATCCTAGGTTGGCGAAATTATCCAAATATCTGTCTCCGGAAATCAAAAGTAAGTATACTGAGTTTCTTCGACAATATAAATATGTTTTCGCTTGGTCTTATGATGAATTGAGAACTTATGACACTACTATAATGGAACATAAAATTCCTCTGAAACCAAGTGTAAAACCTTTCAAGAAAAAACTCAGACAGGTTAACCCTATCCTACTACCGGTAATAGAAAAAGAAGTCAAAAAACTCTTGGATGCTAAAATCATCGTCCCACTGAGATACTCTGAGTGGGTAGCCAATTTAGTCCCAGTAAGAAAGAAAAAAGGTGAGATTAGGTTGTGTGTAGATTTTAGAAACCTGAATCGATCATCACTTAAAGACAATTATCCATTACCTAAGATGGATCATGTTTTAGAAAAAGTAGTTAGAGCTAACAAAATTTCCATGATTGATGGTTTTTCAGGTTACAATCAAATTGCAGTACACCAAGATGACAAAGAAAAAACTGCGTTCACTACCCCTTGGGGTACCTTTATGTATGACAAAATTCCTTTTGGTTTAATGAATGCAGGGGAAACTTTCCAACGAGCCATGGATATCGCTTTCGTGGGCGAAAGAGATAAGTTCGTCATTATCTATCTTAATGACCCGATTGTTTTCTCTAAATCTGATGCAGAACATCTAACACACCTCAAACAAACTTTCGAGGAATGTCGCAAATTCAGTTTGTCACTTAATCCCAAGAAATCCCATTTCACAATGCAAGAAGGTAAACTCTTGGGTCATATCGTGTCAATATATGGAATCAAAATCGATCCCAAAAGGGTTGAGGCAATAGATACCATAAATTTTCCTAGAAATGTAAAATAAATTCAGTCTTTTTTAGGAAAGATAAACTTCTTGAGAAGATTCATCCATAACTTTTACGAAATTGTTAAATTGATTACATATATTCTTAAAAGAACAGCGAGGTGAAATGGAAAAACGAAGCCACAACTTCATTTCAACGTATCAAGAAAGTAATAAGCGAAGCTCCAGTCCTGGCAAGCCCAGATTACACAAAAGAGTTTTTGATTTTCTCTTTTTCCTCTGAACATACAATCACAACTGTATTGTTACAGAAAAATGATGAAGGTTTTGAGCAGCCTCTTGCATTTTTTAGTAGAATTCTGAGGGACGCTGAGATGAAATATGACATTTTGGAAAAACAAGCTTATGCAATGATTTAATCTCTCAAGGATTTCAGAACCTACGTATTACACTCGAAGATCATTGCCTATGTGCCATCAAGTTCTATTAAAGATGTATTGGTGCAACCGGACAACGACGAAAGAATAGGCAGGTGGATGGTTAAGATTCAAGAGTTTGACTTGGAAGTCAAACCAACTAAAATTATTAAAGGCTAGGGTTTGGCCAAATTTCTAGCCAAATCAAATCTAAAAGCACTTGGGATAAATCAACTACAAGAAAATGAGGGATTTTTAGAAATTGATGAGCTTGATTTCACTGTGCCCACAACTGAAATTCAAGACAAGTTCTCTACTCCAGCCTGGTATCATGATATCGTTTCTTATCTACTGACCCTTCAATGTCCCAGTGAGTTAACCCCATCTAAAACTAGGAAACTGAAATTACACGCTGTAAAATATTGTATCATAGATGGTAACTTGTATTGGAAAGACCCCCTAGGTTTCCTGCTGAGATTCTTAGTCGAGACTGAAATAGAAAGGGTTATAGATGAATTCCACGAGGGAGTGTGCGGCGGGCACCATGCTTGGCGGACAACGACTTATAAAATATTAAGAGCCAGGTATTACTGGCCTAGATTATTCACTGATGTGAACACTAAAGTATGAACTTGTACTCTTTGTCAGTTGTTTATAGGCAAATAGAAAGTCCCAGCTTTACCTTTAGTTACGGTTAAAACCGAAGCTCCATTTTAACAATGGGGTCTTGATTTCATTGGAGAAATTCACCCACATTCCAGTGCACAACACAAGTGGATTCTAACTGCTACAAACTATTTCACTAAATGGGTGGAAGCCATCCCCATGAGAAATGTGACTGACTCAGTAGTAATCAGTTTCCAAGAAGAAAATATTTTATCCAGGTTTGGTTGTCCCCGAAAGATAGTCACTGATAATGCCCAAGCATTTAAGTCAATGGCCATGGTAAGCTTCTGCAAAAAGTAAAACATCATATTAGGGCACTCAATAGATTACTATCCGCAGGGTAATGGTCTAGCTGAATCGTCTAATAAAAGTATGATTACTGTGATAAAGAAGGTTTTGACTGAAAATAAGAAAGTGTGGCATATCCATTTAAAATATGCTCTATGGGCTAACAGGATAAGTACCAAAAGATCAATTGGGATTTCCCCTTTTCAGATGGTATATGGAACCGACATCATTTCACCAATAAATATTGCTCTACCCATGATGAAACTTTGGCAAGATTCAAATGAAGAACCCAATGATGTTACTAGGAGGGTAAACTAGCTAGTTGAAGTTCAACAAAATCGGGTCGAAGTAAATGAAAGGTTACAGAGATATCAGGATAACATGAAGGCCTTATTCGATCGAAAAGCTAAAGATAGATATTTCCTCCCTGGTGATTTGGTCTTGAAATGGGAAGCCATGAGAGAAGACACTGGTAAACATGGCAAGTTTGATCCAATCTGGTCCGACCCATATAAGATTTCAGCTTTTGAGGGCAATTTTTTTTTTATTAGAAAATCTCGATGGAGATATTCTCAACGCCCCTGTAAATGGGTGGCACCTTAAACACTTCATGCAGTAATGAGTTTATTAACTCTCATTGTACATACCAGTTTGTTTTCATGATTATTGTATAGTTTCATTTCTTTTGGTAAGTTTTTCCATTCAAAAAAATAAAAATAAAAATTCATGAGATTTCCTGACAATTAGCATGCTGATTTATTTCGCAGAAAAGTTGTTGACCAACCAAAAGACTAGAGATGCTAAAAAGGTGATAGGAACAGATAAGTATATTAATTGTCTTCCGATGAAAAAGGTAAGAAATTAATAGCCTTTTGGCCAACAAACTAAGAGTTACCAAGGTAAGAGATTCTGCTCTGAAAATTCAAGCTAAATTACCCTAAGAGATACAAATGAATAAATATTTAGTTCGATTGATGCTAATGTTATCACTGAAGATTCCAAAAAAAAAAATTGAAAAAAAAACTACTAAGAAAATCTTTAAGAACGGTCATGTGTGTAGTAGTCTTTCTGAAGCCCTTTACTTTCCCCTTAAGCACGGTAAAGCCCACTTCTCACCTAACTTTGAATGTTTATCATAAGTTCTTTGAGAAAATAAAGGTATCACTTTAGTTATGAAAATTCTCAAACAAACCTTCAAAAACGAGAACAGGTTGAGTTTATAGTTCTTTAACTTTAGCTGAACCAGAAGTATGACTAGGTCAATCCTAACCTTATTAGCCATCCTGAAAGGAATAAATTGATTGGTTTTGATCAAGGAAATTCCTTTAAAAAAAAAATTAAAAAATGTGTCAAGAAGTTTCCCTCAAGAATTTCCCTGAAGCCAATGATGTTTGAAGGCAAGAGAGAATATTGGCTCAGAGCTATTTAAGTGAGTCAACATGCCTCTGTTTCTTAAAAAAATTCAAGAGGATATCTTCTCGATGTATGTTACATACTGATTGATTGCCCCCACTTCATATTAAAAAAATATATATACAGACAGATGGTGAAAGGAAATTCAATATTGATTGCCCCCATCTAGTCTAAAGAGATGAAGAAAGGAAATTCATTATATTGATTTCCCTCATCTCAGCATTTAAATGCTAGAAAACAATGAAGTAGTGAAAGGAAATTCAATATGAGAAGCCTGATAACTTCATCGGGGTACTGAACAGGCTTGTTGGTAGTGAAGCGATATCTTTATATCTGATAAGGCTGTTATGCATGAATTGCAATATGCTCTGGTAACTTTTCTTCTTTCAGCTGGATTCACATTATAGGTTTCTAGGATCCCCTAATTTGACACTTTTAAATTTACTTTACCTCGATGCAAACAGAATCAGATGAAACCTGGTAGAATGGTTAATTTGGTTTTGATTATCTTACACAGATCTAAGGTCAGTTTCAGAAAAGGAAATCTATTGAGAACCTAACTCAAGAAAATCGACTATTTTATTTTTGAAGAGTTTTCAAAATCAAATGCAGAGATCCTAAAGTCTTGTTTCGATTTCCCTTCTGGTCCATTTCACAAAGTTGAATTATTGACCCCATTTACCCAATGAAGGCACTTGGTCTACATGTTCTTCTCGTCCCACAAGGAAACATGATCCCTAGATGGAGCCTAATGTTGATATGAAGTTAGTCCCCGAGGTGTAGGACAGTCAGTGACGGAGTGTGTTGTTAAGCCACTCCGTGATGTTAAAGTCACCGGTTCGAAACCTGTGGGGACAAAAAATCCAACCATGTTAAGGGTTGGTGTGGCTCAGGCCGGGTGCAATCCCCGGGTGATTTTGACGGCTTAGATGCCCCTGAGTTGCGGTTTCTCAAGCCACAGGTTAATCGCATAGCCAACAGGTCTCGCACAAATTAACAAAAAAAAAAAAAAAATGTTGATATGAAGTTTAATTTTGTATCCCTTTAAACCTGAAGCTTTGCTTTTTCCTAGTCAGGCAGCCACCCTTAGTCCTAAAAAAGGAGTCAAAATTCTTTCGATTTTTCAGGTTTCGGGTTTCGGCCTTTCACAAAGCATGTTTTTGTAACTAACAACTCCAGAGTCCTGGTGTCGAAATCTTAAAAGGGATTTATATTAAAGTAATAATAATAAAAAAAGTGGGTGTTATAAGTCCCGACGTGCGTCTCATAAAATACCCTTTAATCATGATTAATTAAACTCTTAATCATGCTCAACAATTCATTAATCTTTCACGATTTGGGTTTCCTTGTATCAAAGTGTTTTCAAAGTGTCATCCCTTGAACTCCCGGTCCCCGATTTTCTGAAAAGAAAAAGTTAATTACTAATCTTAATTGATTAAAGCGTTAATACAAGTAATCAACGTCTAAATTAATCCCATCATGATTTCACGATTCAGGGTTTTCCTATGACATACCTCATAGGTACAGGATCCCCAAAATTCTAAAATGCGAAATCGAGAATTTTTTTAACAAAGTTTAAAACAAATTTAATTTAGTTTAAAACGAGATTAATAAAGATTAAAATGACTTTTTGCGTTTCACATTTCGGGATTTGGTGAAAGAAGTCCTTTCGAAACTCCAGTTTGAAATCGTCGATATACGTTGATATATGTAACAGACAAATAGAGATATTTTTAACTTAACTGCGTAGCTCTGGGCATATCTCCCTCATTAAAACATTAAATTTTTACCACCTGTCTCAGTACATCCATTGTGAGAAGAGTTAAAGGTTAATAAAGGTTTGGTTTCTTCAAATTTTCATTCTTATTGTTTAGACTCATAAGTGAATTGCATTCAGAATACCTACGCATTTCTCTCTGCGACAAGAATTCATTCTAAACACAAACATTATGGCACCTAGAAAGGCACCTAAGAAAAGTGAAGAAGTAGATAAAGGTCAAGCCCAAAAGGAGATGTTGTGTCTGATACTACACCACATGCCATTGATTCCATCAAATCATGGAGGCAAAGTTTTGAAACCTTGGACTACGAAATCAAGAATTGTCGCGATGATTCCAAAAACAAACTCCGAGACATAGCAGAGTCCGAACTTCACAAAGTAGCCACGCGCTCACGACTCATGACATACAATGAGATGATCAGTTGGGATTTAAAGAGGACAGGCGTGCAAACTAGAATAATTTTGGACAACCAAGGGGTCGTCATCGGCTCTTTCAGACTGGAACATATACAAGTAATGTATAAATTGTCTCCCAATTCTAAGTACATTTACAATAAAGATTTTGTAAGTGAATTTCAAAGGAAAGAATGCACAGAGGCTGACCAAACATACCTCGACATAATCAAAGACTGGTGGACACACCCAACAAAATTTAGGGCTGATACCCATAAATTTTATGCCACAACCTCATTGAACGAGTACATGGTCTATGTGTCGATGATGTTATGTAGACTTTTTGGGAGGAAAAACCCTACCCATTTCCCTGCAGAATGGGTGCCCCTTTTACATGAAGCAACCGAAGGCTATATCTTCAACTGGAACAAAATTATATCAGATAGCCTAGCTAAGGAGGTTATGGAGTATCAAATCGCGAGATCTAGTGGCAGACCAATAGCTTTTTACATGTCAGCATAAATCATGGATGTTATATGTTTCACAACTTCTTTCCCTTTAATGAATTGGAGTTGGAACCCAGCTTACACTAAACCTATTCATGAATATCATTCTAAGATGTGGGAAGAAAATGCTAAAGATTCTTTTGACGAAATTTTTCATTTTGTGGTGATACCGGTGCACATATGTTGTATGGTTGTGCACCCCCTCGTATTTTAGAGTCGGTCATAGGAAACCTCAAGGCGATTTTCGATTGGTTTATTGGGGATAATTTCTCCTATATCAAGGTTTTCAGATGTTCTATCCCTCCACATGCACTTCCGAAATTCCTCCCTGACAGACTGGTGTGCAGGGAGGTAGCTCATCAGATAATAACAGGCGAATTTGGGATAGAGCTGAAGACAACTCAAAATAAGTTTTGGCCAGTCTTTCCCGTACAGATTGGAAGGTTTTCGCTACTCAACTTGGGTCATTCCAAAGTTGAAGATGCAACTCTAGAGGAGGTCAAGTTGGTGAATCTCAAACATAGGAAACATGACCCTTACCAAATGGTGGGAAGCCACATGGCTCACTGTGGGATGAAAGCATTTGAACATGAGGAATCCCCTCGCGATGACATTTTCAAAGGTGTCAAAACCTACGAAGAGGTGTTAGACAGGGTATAGACGTTATCATCCGAATTGCAAAACAGTCTTCTAACCTTCCAGAGACACAGACGTAGTGGTTTTCCCAAGGTATTGCAGGGCGAAGCAACAACATCTCCTCCAAAACAAGAAAACATTCCCCCAGGCTTCATACAGAAAGTGATGGATAAAGAAGACACCGAGGAAAATCCATAGGGGGAAGAAGGATATTCTCAAAACAAGGAAGTCCCATAGACAGAGAATCCAGGAGCATAAACAGAAAGAAGGTTTGGTACACCTCCTGAGTCCAATCAATCTACCCCCCCTTCATCATCTACTATTCATGTTGATACCCCCAAGACTGCAGGGGAAACAAAATCCACAGAGTTGGGTAATCCCATCACTTCCTTGACCCCTTTGCAATCTACTTTTGGGCTCCCTTAGATAGGAGTCATATATGTTAGTGACCTCAAACCTATCTCCAGAGAATAAATTCCTCCCTCTGATTACTTCTTCAGTAAAAAGAGGAAGGTTGTATTAAAGCAGGAAATGTATATGAGAGAAGGTGGAATGGTAAATAAATATAGGGTGTTGGTGGATGGGAAAAACTTGGAAGAGGGAGATTTCACTACAGAGGTGGCGAGCTCCATGGGAGCGCTGGAAACAACAAATCTATTCACTGTTGGCAATATGAGAGCAAGGTTGGAACGAAGTAACCACAAGATAACCCAGTTGCAAAATCAACTAAAAGATACTGAGAAAAATATCAAGGCATAAATAAATAGAGGTCTAGAGCAGGCCAGAGCTGCCGACAAGAAAGAAATTCAATCGCTTAAGTCAAGTCTAGACGAGATGAATGAGAATATGAAAACTAGTCAAATATAGGTTATTGGACAAGAAGAATTGGTAAGACAACTACATGCTAAATTGAATTCAATAAAAGGCCAGGTTATAGATCTGAAAGATTTTCAAGACCAATCATTGGAAATACATGCGAAGGTAGAAGCCGAGCAACATAAAGTAATCTCCCAAGTAGAGATTATTCAGAATTATTTTCAGGAAGCAAGCAATGCTCTTGATAATATTATTTAAAAAAAAAAAAAAAGCTAAAGCAACAAGATCCACTTTCCAAAAGGCAGTTGTATGTTCTGAAAATGAAGAAGTATCGAAAATTCCAAATCTTTCTGTCACAGAGCATATTAGAGGCGATATCATGCTCAAGGTATGGGAAAACAACATAGCATAAAATAAGAAAATAATCAAAGAAATCAAGGAATATTGTGAAAGAATCTTTGATTTATTGGACAAGGAATCATTAGGTATTGGAAGAGACAATTGCACTGGGCAATTAGGATAGATAAACATTGTAAGACACCAGTTGAATTTCAAAGAGGATTTGAACGAACTTCAAATGGAAATTTCATAGTTAAAGGAAATGGATGTTACCCTAATAGACAAGTGGCTAGTGAAGCCCAACTTAAAATTACAATCAATTAAATTTACTGGTAAGGGGATTGAAGATTGGATTCAAGAAACTCATAGAAAATTCTATCTATTTGAAGCAAAGGATCTTCCAAAGCCTCCCAGAAATTTTGTACATTTTCTTGAAAAATGTATTGAATGTATCAGGTCAAAACAAGGAGATAATTCAATAAAACAATGAAGTATAATTTTGAATACTTGTATTATCGAGATGATAGGAAAATAAATGATAATCATGTAAATGGTTGGGGTTTTAAATTCTTGTAACTGTTTGCCCCTAGGAGTTAGGAGATCACCAACCAACAATCATGAGTAATCTGGTATAAATATAATTTCAGGATACTGATCTGGGGATTTTTTCTGGACGCATTATAAAGAAGAATTTGAAGATATATTTGAATTAATACAAAGACAGATTGAAGATTCCAGATCTGGTCAAGTTTGAGTTATGTGTTTCTCTGTTGTTTCATATTTTTCATATATCTCTTCGATGAATGCTTAACTGTAGTTTAGTACAAACTCTACTGTGGTAATTAATTCTTCTTGCAATTTAATCGTCTACAACCTTTCCTCTGTATCGACTATCAACAGATACAAGACCTGCAAATGTTTTAGATTTCAATATCATATGCTTCATTAAGAGTTTTTCCTAACTATTTTCTTCTCCTGTCAACAAAGTGAGATTCCTCCTTAATTGATGCCTCACCCTGTTCAATAGCTTTATGGTTTCTCTTCGTTTCATGCATATCCTCTTTTCAAAATTTAACTTAGACACCAGAAACGACCTTTAGTTTCATTGTACTATTAATTCAAGGTTTTTTGGAGTTCTTTTTACGTTTTTTGAAGCATAAATAGCGAATCCTTAAAAGAAAATACAAGAATTTATCCTTTCGATCTTTATCCCTCATGACTGTCCCAGTTACGAGACAACCTAATATCGAACCTAGACTATCGGATCAAACAAGCATTGCTTTGAATTTATTTAACACCATCCTACAGACAGAAAATAACCGGGTTGAATTAGAACATTCATTGGCAGTAATTGAAAGAAACATTAGTATTAAGGAAAACTAGGAAGCTAGACAAAGACAGTTAAGGAACCAACAATATCCCTTTTCATATAATGAACCTTTTTATCCTTAGCTTTCTCTACCATTTCGGATGCCTTGACAATGTATTTTAGAGACTTAAACTACAAACTTAGGAACAACATAATATTTATCATAAATAATGTTGTTGGTGATCTTAGGCATTTTTATATTATCTAATATTGGTAGTTGGGATGCTTGAACCTAACTTGGGAAAACTTGCAATCCTTAGGTTGTTGATATTATGGTAGTCGTGGGAGGTATTTACCTCCATGTGTAAACCTGACGAGAATAGGATATTCCGGGAAGTAAGAAGAAACCCTAATGAGTTGGATAATAACCCTAGAAGACTTTTCGGCTCAAGAAGATAACTTGTATTAGGTTATTAACCTCCAAGAGAAGAAGTCAGCCAAAAGAAATAATATATACTGAATAGACAGATACCCAGAATGAGAAGTTAGCCCAGGCAGTTAGCCAGAATTACTATAAATACAAGAGGGCAGTCTTCATTCTGGCAGGCAGTCTCAGAATTGCAGAGCAACACTTGTGCGCACTGCACTGCCCAGTTTTGTGTGCAGGTTTGAGGAGAGTTTCCATTGCAACTGCTGCATCTAGTAGATCACATTTTTCTTAGACTATCTCTTGGTTAGGGTTTGGACTATCTGATCATCTCTTATTGATGCGCTATCCTTGAAGAAAGGTGTGCTACCCTTTGTTTGGCTATCTAGCCTAGGGTTTGCTTCCAGAATGATTCTCAATCAAGGTTAAGGTGCTTGGAGGGTGGCTTTGGCCTATGGTTGAGTGACAATAGTGATATTTTCGATGGTAAAATGAGCACATCCATTCATATTCTAACAGTTTATGGGCCCACACCTCCTTCATTTAGTCTAACCGCTGGAAGGAAACATATCCATAAGGATATTGAGCTCATTGAAGAACTGACGCTAGGGTTTCTAGAAGGAGCAGTTACCAAAGCACTGCCACTAGGGTTACTAGCAGGTGTAGTTGCAAAAACCCTAATCATCTCATTGAGGCACCTTAAGTGAAGGGATTGACCTAATCTCTGGATATATCAGTGCGCCCTAGCCTAGCACATCTCCTGGTACCCTCAGCAATCCAAGACGTCAAGTTTGAGGTGTTTATCAGATTTAGGGTTGACCAAATCAAAACAGCCATGACTTACTCTATGAAGTCAGAAAACAAGTTAGATGGAGCTTCTAACTTCAGAGTGTGGAAGACAAGGATTTACCTCATCCTTGCTAAGAATAAAGTGTTGGATATCGTAAAAGGAAATATCATGAAACTAGAATTTGAAGAAGGAAAAGAGAAGGAACCGTAGAACATTGCAGCTATGGAGAAGTTCAAAGATGGTGACATCAATGCCACGAGTATCATAGTGGACTCCATAAAATACCACTTGATACCCTACATATCCCATCTTGACTCATCGAAGAGGATGTACGATGCCCTAACGAACGTCTTCTCAGTCAGAAACATTGGACAAGTAATGAATCTGAAGAATGAGCTCTGTGACATGAAGATGAATGATGATGATAGTATAACATCATACTTTGTGAGGATCTCTCAGTTAAGAGATCAACTAAAAGCTATTGAAGAGATCATTTCAGAGAAGGAATTGGTAAACATAGTACTCAATGGTCTTCCCAAGACATGGGATGCATTTTCCACAAGCATGAACATAAGGAAGGAGTATCCCACATTTGAAGAACTTTGGACTTGCTGTGCTCCAGAAGAATCCAAGATCAGTGCAAAAGAGAAACCCCAAAATAAGTACGATGATCAAGATTTCACAACAAGATTCAAGAATTTCAGGAACAAAAGGAAGTTTGGTTCAAGGAGGAAGCCAAATCAAGAGAAAGATATTTCAGAAATACAATGCTTCAACTGTCGAAAGTATGGTCACTACAAGAATCATTGTCCCAATATAAAGAAAAGGAAGGTGAAAAACAAAGCATTAGTTGCTGAAGAAAAGGAACCTACAAAGAAGACTAAGCATGATGAAAGAGACTTCTTCTTCTGAAGGTAACAATACTCTTCTTATTCCTTGTACATATATTATTTGCATAGTCTTTGTGCATATCTTGTATATCTATCTCTTAGAAGATAATGTGCTCCAAGAATAACTATACCTATGGAAGAACAACAAGATAAGGATTTCTATACAAGTTATATAATACACATGAAAGGATGAAGTACATCAAACAAATCACGTGGAAGCTATTACAAGATAAGTCGAAATCATAATCAATCATGAAGAGACTTAGAAGAAACAAAGACAGAAAGAAGTCAACAATCTAGAGAAATACTTATGACGTTTTGCAGAAGACAATAAGATGGAAGCATGGATTTTGTTAGACGAAGGGATTGATTATATATTGTAGAAGACCATAAGGATGCAGACGAAAGTGTGGACTCTATTAGACGGAGGGATTTGATTATATTCACTCATACATGAATCAAGGATTAGGAGGGAGTTAATCCTATGATCCATTGAAGATGATGAAGTATATATCCATGATAGCAAACATGAGAAGCAATACATGTTTAGTTCGACCTTAGAAGAAGACTTCTTTGAAGAAAAGCCGTAAAGTATTCCTGGTTGTCCATCCACATCAGTGATCCTATGATGAAAGAAGAAATGGAATCTTTAGGGCATGGAATATATAAGAAACTCCATGGACCCAAGAGCTAAAGAAAAACATGAGGAAGAACATTAATATTCCAAGAAAGAAGAGAAGCCAGAACAACCAATCATTGTATTGAGAATCACAAGATTACCAGCTTGATATGAACTCACTAAAAGCAATCAAGCAGAGGAACTGAAAGTTGTGATGAAGAAAAATGTACGGAAGACTTATGAATGAAAGCATTGCAAGATATAGAACTAGAGGTTCTCCCATATGGAGGGAGAAGACTATGTTGATTTCTCGTTACAGTAAACCATACATACCTCTACATGAGTCATTATATCATCCGCAATATCCATGGGTTGGAGTTTTACATCAGATAAAGGCAAAGACTATTCTCTAGAGCAATTGAACAAAGAGCGTATGAAGAGCAACCTCAAGGATTTGAGGCATACTAGAAATATACCCTTGTATGCAAATGGAAGAAGATAACTTAGTGGAGAACCTCCAATGCACAGAATAAGCGTGGTGAATATTTTCTATAACAGAGATATTGTATCAAGATGATTACTCACAAGATCAGATCTCATGATGACAGAAGAAATGCCACATGGATATGTTCTAGTTTTTCCAACAATGATATACTTTATTGATCAGAGCTACATGAAGCCTTCAGGGAAAACCAGTGTTCCAGACCAAAGTACATTTGAAATTAAGCATTACATTATTTGTGATGAAGTCCAGAAAGGAGAAAGTGGTTCTCCAATACATATCTCCACAGATGAGCAGATAAGCAGGCATTTTGATAAAGCTCCTGTTCAAGATGAAAGAGTTTGCGTACTCAAGATGGAGCTCATGGAGACGACTTCCTTATTGAAAAAGGAAGAGATGACTCCCAGGTTGGGAGGGAGAACTGATGTATTATTGATTGATGGATATAATGAGCAGATTCTTTCCAATTTGGAAAGTGGATTGAGATTTCTGATGGACAAACATTTTCCAGTTCGGAAAATGGTTTGGATTGTTGATGTACCATAGACAGTGACTTCCCATTGTGGTTAACATGGGAAGTGGTCTAGGGAAATCTCTCTTATTGAAGGTTACTCAAGAATACTGGCCCGCCTCGTCGGACAACGATTTCTCATTGTGGTTAACATGAGGAATTATTTATTTTGGAGGTTGGTCCAGGATAGACATTTCCTCTTGTAATTAACATGGGAAATGGTCCATACAGTCATTCCTTAGGGTATATTCATTCTCTCCAGGTTGCACTTTTTTTAGTGCTAGAGGAATGGCCCAGGGTGGGGAATGGTCTAGGTTCAACAATCAGGGACAGACATTCCTTAGGGTAGATTCATTCTCTCTAGGTTACACTTTGTTTAGTGTTAGAGGAATGGCCTAGGGTGAGGAATGGTCCAGGTTCAGAAATTAGGACAATCATTCTTCCTTGCTTGAGAAGAATGGTCCAAAGGCAGATACTCTTCTGAGATCTCACATATGTGAGTGGAAGAATGGCCAATATGATTCAGTTTATATCATAACATTGTTTCTGTGCAGGTTGATATCATATGATTGTTATGAAGACTATATGACAGTAGATGTATACTACTGTGGTGGATGTGTTCCATTGTTTGTGACTATACATTACTGATCAAGTACTTGTGTGCTACTTGGTGTGGTAGTAAACCACTAGATTTTAGTTATGTACTACTATGGATAGACACAGTTGTGTTCTATTTTTTTCTGATTTCCTTGAAGACTATCAATAGTTTTTGGAAATGTTTATCAGCTATATGGATGATCAAAGGACAGAGATTTCCTAGACGGAAAATGGTTCAGAACATTTACTCTTCTAAGACATATGTCCAGATTAGAAGAATGGCTCTTGTGTCACTTTGTGGTGTGAGTGACTAATCTTACATCATGTCTAATTACTTAGATGGAGTATGGTTTCGAGAGATGATGCAGCTCATGACACTGATAGTGATGATGGTGGTCATGATCTAGTCATGAGATAGTCTATATGACTATGTTGATGCTACTGGGTAAATGGTATTGTTGTGCTCAATACCATTACCTTCAAATACCTCCCTGGCTAGGAGGGAATGTTGATATTATGGTAGTTGCGGGAGGTATTTACCTCCACGTGTAAACTTGACGATAATAGGATATTCTTGGAAGCAAGAAGAAACCCTAATGAGTTGGATAATAACCCTAGAAAACTTGTCGGCTCAAGAAGATAACTTGTATTAGGTTATTAACCTCCAAGAAAAGAATTCGACTAGAAGAAATAATATATATTGAACAGACAAATACCCAGAATGAGAAGTCGGACCAGGTAGTTAGCCTAAATTACTATAAATATAGGAGGCCAGTCTTCATTCTGGCAGATAGTCTCAGAATTGCAGAGCAACACTTGTGTGCACTGCAGTGCCCAGTTTTCTGCCCAGGTTTGAGGAGAGATGCCATTGCAACTGTTGCGGCTAGAAGATCATGTTTGTCTTGGACTATCTCTTGGTTAGGGTTTGGACTATCTGATCAACTCTTGCTGATGTGCTATCCCTTAGGAAAGGTGTGCTACCCTTTGTTTAGCTATCTAGCCTAGGGTTTTCTTCCGGAATGATTCTCAATCAAGGTTAAGGTGCTCGGAGGGTGGCTTCAGCCTATGGTTGGGTGACAATAGTGATATTGTTGATGGTAAAACGAGCACATCCATTCATATTCTAACATAGGTATCATATCATAACATGGCCTCTAAGCTAAGGGATCTAAGGTGGCCATGGTAAAAAGGCTACTAGTAGCATCATATCAAGGAAAAAGTGTTGGTCTAGTAATTAGGTCAGAAGGCTCTAGTGCAACTATAGAACTTGTTTTGGCCCCTTTTCTCTCTTTCTCTTCTAAAGTCTTAGAAGAATGGAATGGTCAAATAAAATAAAAGTTTGTATAACATATAAATAGGAGGTTAGAGGACTATATATTTGTGAGAAACCAACACCAGGTGTACTAGGGACCCCACTAGGCACAACCAGACACAACCATGGAGAGAAAGTTATATTATTTTGAGAGAGCGGGAGGGAGAATAGTGGACAAAGGATAATGAGAAAAGGATAGGTTATTGAGTGTTCTGTGTTTTGATGACAATGTTAGAGAGATATGCTTAATAGAATTGGATCTCATGGAGATCTCTTAGAACAATGTGTAACCAAAATACTTGAAAGTGAAGGATTTTTTTATAAGGAAATGAATATTACAGGAATGAACACTAATTGTTGAAGAATAAATAAAATGTTACAAAGATAAATCTATTATATGGTGCGTTGAACTTCTAACAACTCCTCCCACCAACCAAGAGGTCATGGTATGCTTGTGAAGGAGTTCAACAAGACAAAAATAACATTCTAACTAGTAAATTGAAAATATGAACAATTACTTAGCCACTCGAGAGACAGAGATGGCGGCCTAAGGAATTATAAAACACACCACAACTGGATAAAAATGAAAATGAAAAAAATACGTAAGAAGGTGTCTTGACTAGAAATCTCTTTAAGTGGGCCCTAAATTTAAGAGGACTGATGAACCCCTATAAAATATCTTATCTCAACTCAAAGGAACATTAACTTTATTTCACCAACAAAAAAATTATATTTATAATGTCTAATACATAGCTTTTGTACTTATAATCCTAACTGTGTGAAATCCAGAATCTAACCAAACTTAAGCTATAGATAAGAGCATTTATAATGGGAATTTCTTGGATCCCTCAAGTCTTATAGGGAGTTCCCAGGATTGGTACAAGTAATATTATTCCCATAATAACTAGCTTCCTCACCCCATGGATCTATCATTTTGGCAAGTTGTTAAGGAAACAAATTTTGGGGAACACTATTCTTCTTCATTGGTGTAGTCAATGGAATGTTTTAGAGGGTTTGTGGATCCATCTTCCTCCTTGATAAACCAACATGATGGGATACTATGGATTTTAGTTACATCTTCCTATTTTCTTGGGTTAAAAAAATGTTGAAAGTGCATGTTCATGGGCCCATTGTCTTTATTAGATGAGCTACAATAGTGGGTCAAGTCTACATTCCCTAGTCTTTGATGGATAATTACCAATTGGCATGTAGGTTCTTTACTAACATTATGATTCCCCAAGAAGAGTGCCCACAAGATGTAAGGAATTACCCTGACTTGATCAAGGATTGGTGGGCACGCCCTGAGAAATTCAGAGAAGACACCCATGACATATATGCCACTGCATCCTTAGACGCCCATATGATGTATGTGGCCATGATGTTGTGTATACTTTTCAGTAAAGAAAACTCTACTCACTTCCTGTTATCATGGGTACCGATCATGCATGAAGTTGCAGAGGGTTTTTCTTTCAATTGGGCCAAGATATTATCAGACAGTTTCGTCGAGTAAATCAACGAATATTAGGCATTGAAATCCAAAATATGACCCACCCTGTTTTACATGTCAGCATACCTTATGGATGTTGTTTTTTTTATGATTCCATTCCCTTTGATGGGCTGGAGTTGGACTCCGACCAACACTGAACCAATACATTTATATCACTCCAAGCTGTGGGAGGATAAAGTGAAGGACTTATTTTACGAAATCTACAACTATGTAGTGGTGTCAATGCATATCACTTTATATGGTTTCCCACCTCCCAATATTTCAGACCAAATAGTGGCCAACCTGGGAAAAATAACGGATTGGTATATTGAGGAACACTTCTCTTACATAAAAGTATTTGGATGTTATGTTCCTCCACATGCATTAACAATGTTCCTACCAGATCGATTGGTGTGTCGAGAGGTATCTCATCAAACTGTGCTAGGAGGACTTAGCAAAGATCTCAAGGCAGTGCAGAAAAAGGTATGGTCCACCTTTCCCTTGAAGATTGGTATGTTTTCGTTGTTAGATTTCAGCCACTCGAAAGTAGAGGCCGCTAAAGGACATTAAGCTTGTGAACATTGAATTCAAGAAACATGACCCCAAGAAGGTCGCAATAAATCACATGGATCTCTACAATATGAAGAGATATGAGAATGAAAATTCCCCACAGGATGAGATATTCCAAGGGGCAAAGTCTTATTAGGAAGTGTTGAGCCGAGTCTAGACTCTAGATCCAAACAAATTAGCCAAGTTGCATAGTTTTTATAGACACCAATGAAACGATCTTCCCAAAGTCTTGTAGGGATAAGTTCTGACATCTCCAGCCACGCACAGAGTTGGAACTCAGAAGTTAGAAGCAGGAAGTTCCAGTGGACCAGACACTCAGGAAAATTTGGTGAAAGCAGAGGTTTTGACATAGAGGGAAAATACTACATCATCAAATCAACCCAATGATCAAAATAAAGCTCAAACTGAAGTTCTGATAAAAAAGGGAGAGGATGCATCGATTTCCACACTAGAAAAGTCGGTTATTGATACAATAGAGCAACCATAGACCACCCAAATAGGTGACCCTATTATTTCCTTGAACCTTTTACAGATCAGTCAGAGGAACTCGAGTGTCGAAGTAGTGTTTATAGAAGATCTTACTCCCATTTTGGTCGAAGAGATGCCTCCTTCCAAATTCTTCTTCAGAAAGAAGAGGAGGGTTGTAGTAAAAATAGAAATACACCAAAAGGAGGGTGAAACTGTCAAGAGACATGGGGTGCTATTGGATGGTCAGGCCTTAGAAGAGGTAGACTTCACTATGGAAGTGGCAGACACATTAGGATATTTTTCTACAGCAAATCATTATTCAATTGAGAAACTGAAGAAACAATTGAATAAAAAGGATATACTGGTAGGAAAGTTGTAGCACCAAATGTAGAAAGTGGAGCAGAATGTCAGGAATGAGATGAATAGGGGTTTTGATCATATTAGAGCTTGTGACAGATAGGAAATCCAACAACTTAAATTCAGTCTCAATGAAATGCATAAGAATGAAAAGGCAAGTAGAGAATGGGCCATTTAGCAGAGAGACTTGGTAAAAAAATTGCATGCCAAAATAAACTTGACTAAGAACACATCTTTAGATATGGCGGTTTTCCAAGCCCAGGCATTGGAGGTGCGCGAGAAACTGAAAGCAACACAACAAAGCATTTTTACTAAGGTAGAAGCTATCCAAAACCATTATCGGGTGGTAGATCAATCTCTAAATAACATTTTCTTAAAGAAGAGAGAGGCCATTGTAGCTTGAGCTTCTTTCCAGGAGGCAATTGTGTCATCAGAAAAAGAGGAAGTAACCATGGTCTCTAGATTGTCTCTTTCTGAGCAAACTCGAGGTGATATAATATTGAAAACCTGGGAAGCTAACATAGTTGAAAGTAAAAGATTAGCTAAGGAAGTGAAGAAAACTTGTGAAGAATCATGTCATTCACTCGACAAAGAGTCACTGGGCCTCGAAAAATATAATATCATTGAAGTCTTGGGGCAAGTTGACATAGAAAAAAATCAACTTAATTTCAAGACAAGTATGGAAGAAGTCCGGGCTGAAATCCTGCAATTGGAACGAATTGACATTATCCATATTAACAAGTGGATAGTCAATCTCAATCTGAGGCTACAATCTATATCTTTAGAATCCAAGAGAATGGAAGATAGGCTTCCTCACATAGAAATAAAGTTATACACTTTCGAGGTGAATGACACAACAATGCCTTCCAGGTTAGTGGTGCAATTTGTAGGAAGATGTGTTCAGTGTGTCGAGCAAGGGAAAGCCAACACGTATGGGAAAAAATGAGACAACGTGGGCATATCATGTATACAATTCATGATTAAAGGCGAGTTGTTTCTGAGCTGGAGAACAAGAAGAATAAACGTCTCTGCTAATAGGAGAAGGGACATAGAAGATGCGAATGAAACTTTTCAAATTTCACATATTGTAATATTTACTATTTTTGAATTATGAAAATTCCAACCGACTAGGGTTGAGATCATTTTTGTATAAATACATAGTTTGAAGACTTAACACAGGCTTCTTCTTGCCATATTGTAACTAAGAAAACTCATCCTTTTGTGAGTATTAATACAAGTGTAGACATGGATTCCAAATTTTGTGCAATTTGAGTTATGTGCTCCTTTTGTATTCCATATCTTTAGTTTTCTTTATGTCACTCCTTGATAAGTGAGTGGTTGAAATTGTTGGACAACTGAGAGGGGGGGTGAATCAGTTGTTACCATGCTTAAACAATTATGGTTCTTTTAAACTCTTTGTAGAGATACTGAATGATGATCACAATAATGCAGGGAAATAA
>JZKD02S2352320.1:213239-253951 GCA_000966675.3 Picea glauca | reverse complement strand
AAAGCCTGTTGATCAAGGTGAAACACATCACAACGTTTTAAGCTAAGCAGGATTTTAAACAAGTGTAACGTCACCAATATTTCTGCTGCTGTCACTATGACGTCAGCCCTAAAACTTCCAGAGAGAGTTTGTTGGGAAGTGGTTTTCTCACAGAGAGAGTCCAGCACCAACTACGGAGCTCTGAGACTTTCTGATCCAGCCTGTTTCTGAGACCAGAGAGGGAGGTGAAGCACCAATGGACTATGCTTGTGAAGGTGTATACTCACAGGTGGAGCAGGCATGTGGGGAATGAGAGTCCATGAGTAGTGGGTATAAGAAGACATCTTGGGAAGAATCCTTCCAGTTGTTTTGTGTTGTTTTCCCTGTAACCTCAGCCTAGCCTAGGACTCCTTGCCTTGGGGTGAAGCTTAGTCCCATCTCGGGGGTGACCCACTGCTGACCTTGATGAGAAGCGTGATATAAGGTTTGGAGGTTCATGGAAGGCCTGGATGGGGCTGGTGGAATTACCACAGTTTCAAAGATAAGTATCAACTTATGTTAAATGTTATATTTTGCATGCCTGTGATGCTTATATTTTATCATGTATTCTGTTGTGTAGATGAATTATTGTTAATGCTAGGGAATATTTGTGTTAGCATTAATTATTATGCTTACTCCGAGTCAAATGTGTTTCATTTGATTTAAATCCATGTTATCAATCAAGTATGAGAATGATGTTATTCCGCACAGTAGCATCTGCCTGGCCAATGGGTTGGATGACAGCTGGGAGAGCGTTACATGTAGGTTCTTCATTTATGTTGTTGTATTAATATTTTATGGCAGTGACATTGTCTTCTATTGTTGTTTTAATTCTTCCATTACTGCATTTACCTTATCTTCCCTTCCTTGCAGGTATTTCAAGCTCCCATATTCTAAGAGTTGTGTCCACAACTGGCCACTTTTTTCCAACATCTCTGTCATCCTCTGTATGGTCTGCGCTATACTCTCCACATATTATGTTGCGTCTTGTTCTTGCTGTGGTATTACTTCTGGAGGAGTAGTGGGTACTGCACGCTCCTCCAACTCATTTATCTGGTCCTTGTATTGCTCAAAGGCATGCACTATTTTCCTTATCTTCTCTTCCTAAGATACTCCCTCTCACTCTGCGCTATTTGGGATGGTTTGGAATACTATGCCAATGTACTTCTCCATCTCTTCCAATTTCTGTTGCGCTATCTTATTCACCTTCCCTTCTTGGCTAATTGCTTCCTTCAGTGTGATATTTTCCTTCTACGCTATATGTAAGTTCGTCGCATCATACCTTGCCCTGGATTGAATTTCCTGTGTGACACTAATATGTAATTTATAGAGCGCCTTCGTCAATATCTTGGGAAATGCCAAGTCCAATGTCTATATTTCCTTCAGGGGCCTCTGTGCTTCCTCCTTTTTTATGATCAACATCTAAGGGGTTATGATAAAATTGGCGCTCCCCTGCGTTGTAATTTGAATTGTCTCTCCAACAAGACCTCCTTCCTTAGTTTTTGTTGGTTTCTCTTTTTGTGGCTGCTCTTCCCTAATCCTCAAATGCTCCAGTGAAATTTTCACTTCTTGCACCTGTTCCAAAATCGAATCCTTGTGCCTCTCATCATTCTCCCACACCTCCAATAGTCAATCTTCAATTGTTGTGGCTATTAGTTCAACATCATATGTTGTCAGTGATGTTTCCAGTGGATTTTTATGAGCCTTTGCCTTCTTCCTGGGGCCACTTGCTTGCTCCCCTTTCCTCTTCCTTTGGGCATTTGATGGCTGAAAAGTATCTGGAATCTGTGTATCGATACTTGTCTCCTACCCAATTTATTCCTCCATAGGTATTTCTTATGTCTATGTCCTTTCTTCTCCTGTGCGCACCTATTCTATTGTAACTCCTCGTGTTTGTCCTGTGCGTGGTGGGCCTTGTGTGGAACCACCCTGTGGTTTCTTCTATGTCTTGCATTTCTTTTGGATTGGGATGCTTTCCCCCACTTTTCCTTTTGTGACATTCTTCTTTTTTCTTGCATTGTTTGTGTATGTATGTTGTACATGGAATGTTTCGTCTTGCATCTAAGTCTGTCCTCTTGGAACTGTCCTTGGGATTACAGGTACTTTCCATTCATCTGGCCACTCTTGGACCTCCATCTGTATGTCCTACATCATCACGCAGCATCTCAGTTGTAGCCACTCCTTAGTTGGGTCCCTCTTCACCTGCACCCACATGTTGTGGTGCATTGCCTGAAAATTTGCTATCTATCCAAACTCATGGATAATCTCTAGTGAAATCCTCCAGGTACTTGCTACTAGCTCATGGATCTCTAACATGTACCGCATAAAAGTGTCATTTTTTTTCTTCTTACTCTTTGGGTCTTTTGTGCTCCTAAGAGAAGTGTAACAGGTTGTGCCACACTTTCCTATCCTCTCTATGTACTTGTTTTACACCATTTCTTTCCACCCTATCCATGCAATGAGGATAAGTAACCACAAGTAATGGAACTCAGAGCCCCAATCCTATGTGTCTTTACAATCCTCCAAGAATGAATTGAACAAGTACGCCCCCCAACTCATTGAGCTCCCATTTGTGCATTGCACTACAGCTGATACCACTCCTGATGGCACTTCTTCCTTCCTACACTTTCACATCAGTTTTCACCCTAGCAGCCTTGTGGAAAATCTTGTCGCAATATCGTTGATGTCATTGATTGTGATTCCCCTATTTCCTCTCTCTGTGCCATATTTTTCCTTGATCTCATCGAAGATGGCCTTTTCCTTTGTATTTTCTTCTAAGTATTTCTCTGGCTTCTCCCCATCTATGGGTAGCCCGGTGATATCTGCGATCAAGTCCACATTGATAGGCACTGGCCTATCCATCCACAAAATTCCTCCATGCACCCTTGCTAGGAGTTTTTTCATACATCCATTGATGTGTTTACCACACCCAAAATGTGGTATGTCTAACATGTTCATGATCCCTGTGTTTTAAAGTCCCAAAATCCATTGAGAAGGCTCCAACAGTGGCACTCCTGATGGGCCCTCTCCTTTGCACTCCATGTAATTTTTTTGCGCCAAATTCTGGAATTTGACGACATCTGCAACGTCATGATCTAAGTATTTCATGGTGTTTACTCATCCCACCATTTCATCATCGGTCTTTACTCCCTATGGGATCTGTGGCATAATTATTACCAACTCCACCTGTGCTCATTGTACGCCTTGCACACTGCTTTCATCTTGCTTTTTCTTCTTCCCTTGTGGGGAGGATGCCCCAACCTCTAGTACATCCTCATGCTCTGTTTCATGTTCTTCGTCTGGGTTTAGGCTCTGTTGTGCTGAACCCATGGCTTGTTCTTCATTTTGTGGCCCTTCTCCCCTAGACATGTTAGATTCCTTCATTTCTGCATCCTCCTCCTACTGCCCGACCTCCTGTGATGAGTTTCCATCTTCCTTGACCTGCGTGCTATGTGGCTCATACTCCGACGCATGGATTTCATCAACATCCATGATTGTTTCAATGTCCTCTGTTCCTGTTTGCATCACCTGAACACTGCTTCTTTTGTTTCAACCGACCCTTCTCGATGCTCCAACTCTTGGTGGTGACATCTTGCAAAAATTTGGATTGCTAAACTATAAATATCCATTGGATATCATAATTATTCACTCTTTCACGATGAGGGTTCGTTCTTCTCTCTTCTCCTTAGATAAAACACAATTGACTCCCTTTCCCCCCTTTTTCAACTTTATAGTGGGATGGTGTATTGACAGTTTTTTTTCAGTGACAGTTGTCACTTTTTCCTGCGCGCTCCACTTTTTTTGTTTGACCACTATTTTCCAACGTGTGGTGTCTTCAACACTGGTTTTTTTGTGGCACATTGTTAATGCTAATAAATCTATTACATCAAAAACCCTCTAATATTCTTCTATCTTTTTGTCTTTTTGTTATATTTCTTATTTTTATGGATTTTTGTCTTTTTCTTCTAACATCTACTATATACAATATGTACAATCATACATTTTCTCTTTGTTTTTACCTCAAGTTGTTAGGTTGTTTGTCTTGATACAAATTCAGTCGAATTCCATTCACCAGTCCTCTGAGATTCTTCCCTGCAATATATTTCAATTGCACAACACCTCCATTTCTAATGGCCTCTACCTGATAAGGCCCTAACTAATGCATTTTTAACTTCATTGAGTGCTTAAAATACATGTTTTCATAGAGGAGAACTAGATCTCCTTCCTTAAATATTTTCTTCTTTATGTTCCTATCATGCCAAGATTTGTCCTTTGATTTTTGTACTTTCTGGTGAAATCCTACTAAAATCTTGTCTTCTTCTAGATCCATCAACTGATCCAATCTTTCCTGTGCATCACCTTCTTCTGTCATGTTGGTGATTGCTATAATGCGTAGAATAGGTATTAAATAATCTAGTGGAACCACTGCTTCCTACCCATACACCAGTATAAATGGTGTCTTTCATGTAAGATTCTTGCATGTAGTCATGTAAGCCCATAACACTACTAATACCTTTAAATCCCAATCATCCCTATTCACATTGCAAATCTTTGTCAATGCATTTTCTACAATCTTGTTAAAAGCTTTTACTACACCATTTTCCTAGGGATGGTAAGGTGTGCTCTTCTAATGATGTATCTCGAATTCTTCTATCGTAGATCTGATTGTACTGTTAATAAAATGAGTTCCTTGATCACTCAACAAATTTATAGGACATCCAAATATGGTCACCATGTTCTCAAAGAGAAACTGCGCTGCAATTTTTGCACTACAATTGTTTATTGGGGCTGCTTCTTCCCATCTAGTTAAGTATTTTGTCATAGTGATGATGTATCTGGCTCTTGATCTACTTGTTGGTGGATTAATGGGTCCAATGAAATCCACAACCCATTTATCAAATACTTGTAAAGTTACTTGAGGCATGAGTGACATTTCCCTTCTAGATGGATTTCCCACCCTCTAACAATGATCACATGTATGACAATATTCCTTTGCTTCCTTATGCACTGTAGGCCACCATAATCCTACGCACAACACCTTCTTTGTTGTAGGATTTCCTGCATAGTTCCCTCTAGCTATTCCTTCATGTGCTTTTGCTAACACCATGGAGCGTTCATGCTCCATCACACATCTTCTCAGAATTCCATCTGCACCTAACTTGTATAAATGACCTGCAATCAGTTGATAATATACAACCCGCTCTACCAATTATTTTTTCTGCACAATAGAAAATTCCTTAGGAGCCACTCTTTTTCTCAATAATCCAACAATGTCAACAAAATAATCATCAACAATCTAAATAGAAAATAAGTTAGCATCGGGAAAATTCTCCTCCAAGTTATTTGGCTCCTCTCCATTAGTAA
The DNA here is from genome assembly GCA_000966675.3 of Picea glauca. Lineage (NCBI taxonomy): Eukaryota > Viridiplantae > Streptophyta > Pinopsida > Pinales > Pinaceae > Picea > Picea glauca. The sequence continues at coordinate 248,569 of JZKD02S2352320.1, read as the reverse complement.
TTCTTGATAGATGATTCGGTCCTACATTCAGCTTCCATGGTTTTAATATGATTTCAAAATAATATTCTTGAAACAATAATAGCCATCTACATATCCTTCCCCCCAACACTGGCTTGTTAAATAGGTACTTTAAAGAGGAATGATCCGTAAATATCTTAAAATGTTGACCCAATAAATAATGTATGAACTTTTGTAAGGCATATACCATAGCCAAACCCTCCCTTTCTGTAGTATTATAGTTCTGATCAAACTTAGACAACTTTCTACTAGAAAAATATATTGGGTGATCAATGTATCCTTCAGCTAGTTGTGCCAATAATTCTCCAAGTGAAATGGATGAAGCATTCACATGCACATGAAATTATTTTTTCCAATCTGGAAAGCTCAGAATTGGTGTTGTCACCATCTTCTCTTTAAATATGTCCAAGCTCTCTTGGCATTCATCATTCCACTGAAAAATGATGTCTTTCTTTAGTAACTTCTCCATCGGTGCAGTAATCTTTGCATATCCCTTTATGAATTTCTTGTAGTACCCTGTGTGGCCCAATGTTTCTCTCAATTGGCGCACTGACTTTGGAGGTGGTAAATTGACAATAAAAACAATCTTTGCAGGGTCTACTATCAAGCCCTGTTTGCATACAATGTGTCCAAGTAGGATGCCAAACGATGTACTGAATATACATTTCTTAATGTTCAAGAAAATATGATACTGCCTACATATTTCTAACATTAACCTTAGATTTTCTACATGGTCCTTAAATAAACTGAATATTGTCCAATCATCAAGATAAACTTCTAAAACTTTATGTATAAAATCATTGAATGCAACTACTACTACTCTGGAAAATATTGTTTTTGCATTATTTAAACCAAATGGCATTACTATGTATTGATATGACCCCCACTCTGTTGCAAATGTGGTTTTGTACCTATCCTCCGGAGCAATTCTGATCTGATGGTAACCTAAAAATCCATATGTGAAAGAGTATACTTCATGTCCTCCCACATTCTATAACACCTCATCTATAAATGGAGTACGAAAAGGATCATGTAGGCATGCATCATTTAACTTCCTAATATCCACACATATCCTAATCCCTCCAATCTTCTTTTCCTGGACCACCATTGGACTAATCCACTATGATTCTTCCACATGCTCTATGATTCCTGATTTTAGCATTCTGTCAATTTATGCCTTAACTTTCTTCTTATAGATGGGGTTTAATATGTATTTTTTGTGTCTAATTGGTCTTACATCTGGTCTAAGGGGTATATTCATTTCTCCAAGTTCTCTTTCTACCCCTTTCATCTCTGAAAATGTGTCTGGGAATAAGTCATTGTACTCACGCGGTAATTTAGTTATCTTTTCCATTCTCTCACTGTCCCAGTAATCTCCAATGACAGCTATCTTAGGTTTCTCTTCAGTCCCAATATTGACCTTTTTAATCTTCATAGGTACAATGAACTCTTCTGATTGTAAGAGGGGTCCTTCCATCCCTCTTTCTCCTTCCCTTTCTATTATTTGTATGTAATGTGATTTTTCCTCTGCTTCTTCATCCTCTGCAACCTAATAACAGTAAACTAATGGTTCAATGTTTCTTTTCTGTAATATTTGTCTATTGTCATTGTATCTACCCCATATTCTTCAAATATATTCCTTTTGATCCTCTAAAATTATAGATCCATCCATGGATTCTCACTTTCAAATGCAAAGGTCATAATAAAGTTCTGTTGTAGTGCGCCCCAACTCACAATTTCTCTGTGCAGTTCCTTTTCCTTGTACTAGTTACTAGGGATTCCTTCTAATGTATGAATCAAGTAATGCGTCCATTCTCCTAATGGTACCAATATATAGTTAATGACACAATAATTTATGTGATGTCTTGGTTTCCCTCTCCCATCATACTTTTGTAAGGGTCTATCCTACTAAATCCTACCAAATCTTATCTGCATAAATTGTTTACACTGAAAGTAGTCCTGAATTTCCTCCTTATGTGTACCCCACCATCGTACAGGTGTGTCCCTTAGTGATATATCCAACACTTATAATCTGTGTCTATAGAAAACCTCTAAGTCAAACTCTGTCAAGAAGTTTTCTAGATCATCCTCTTCAGTAAATGTGGGAAACTGTCTTACTTCTGTCCCAACCCATCTTACTACACGTGTAACTCTGGTGCACCTCCTAGTAGAGACTTCATGCAATCTTTGCTGCAATTTTTCTACTCCAGTATCTAAATCTGACATGTTGGAATTGATACTCCTCCAACTAAGTACTCCATCTGCAGTTGGATTCACATAGTCTTCCTCTCACGCAATAGTCCTATACAAGTGGTTCACGTCATCATCTAGAACACTGCCAGGCACAAGTTCTACATATCTTTTAAAATATGAGGGATCTAAAGGTGCTACTACCCTAAAGTTCTCAACTTCAAATATCATATTTCTAGTCTTTAAATTAATTATGGCATGATTATCAAAGGCCCAATCAATTCCCAATAGTGTTGGAAATGGTATAGACTCATCCACCATATCCATTACTTCAAATTTTGTTGTGGTGCACACACCATCTAGATCCATTGTTGTATTCTTCAATCTACATATGGGAATCACTCTTTGTTGGTTTTCTAGATTTAACTGGTTATTGGAATACCCTAATGTAGGTTCTCCCATTGTTTCCCAAGTCTTCTTTGGAAAAATGTTGACATTTGATCCTAAGTCTAAGATAACATTTCCCATATTAAAGTCTCCTATATTTTCATTCAATATAAACTCTCTACTAGTTATTTTCTTTCTATGGACTTGATTAATATTCTTTGTTTATGTACCTACCCATTCTTCTATGCTATATTTATCAATAAAAAAATTAAACAAATCTATAGCATTCTTATCATTAAGTAATTTAAAGAAAGATTCCAGGAAATTCTTTAAGTTGCTTACTTTCTCTATTTTCTCTCCTTTGCAAGTATGATCTAAAGAATGAGGCATATTTTTGGCATAGGGGAAGACCCAGGGTTCAGCTCCAAGAGAACACCAACAAGACCTAACTACTGGCCCTTTCATCTACACCTGTGAAGCTTATGCAGTCTCACCCGAAGTAGCTATGTGGGGGTTGCAGGACAGAGATGTCTACAACCAAGGAAATATCAAGTGGATCCAATACTAGATCAATGAAACATGCATATATCACTTATCATATTAGATCTATTCCATACATCTTATCAGACCTACCACAGTATTGCAATAAGAGTGTATCAAATGATAAGAACAGAGCATCAATCACACATAACATAAAGTATATGTGGTTCACCATCTCTCTAGGGCTACGTCCACAGAACTGTGCTTTATAATATATTAATATGAAGCATACAGTTATGATATGCACTCTTAGCCAACAAATCTTCTCTCTTCTTCTCTCGATCTCTCCCCTCCCTGTGCACCCGGCTGCAGGGTTGATCTTTGCACCCAACTGAAAATCTTACAATACAAAAGGCTCTCACTCTTAACACTTCTCTCTCTCACAATACATCTTACTCAATAACAATCACAATCCCAACAATTATCTTACCAACCCAATCCAGGTCCTCTTGACCTTTATTTATACTTTACAATAGATCATCGACATCCTTAGGCTAAATCCTAAGTGTCAAAACCATAGATACCAAAACCCTAGGTCAACTTGACCCACATTTTTAGGGCTTCGCGAGCCTGTCTCTCCTTCCTTCTCGCGCAGTGCTCCAAAGCATCTAACGGTGGATTTTTCTGCTTGTTGAGTTGTCCATGGTCCTTCTTCCTTGTTGACCTATCATCCTCGATCTCCTCATCCAACGACTTGCTTTCTCGAACTTCGCTCCATGTTTTCTGCTCTTTTGTTCACTTCGACCTAGTAATAGTCACTATGTTTTCTACGAAGTTCTCGTTTTCCCTTTTCGTCATCGATCTTTGCTTACTTCCATAACCAAGGGCCAATAGGCCCCCAACACTCACCTGTGACTCATCCCGAGGCACTTCAGATCTGATCTTTCTGTTTTACTTCGACTTCAAGCTGCGTAGTGCAGCCTCTTCCTTCTGTTCTATGCCTCCTCTCCTTCCTTGTGCAGACTATATTTTTTGTGTCTGGTACCTAGTTTCAACTGCACCTGGTACCTAGACATTTTTTCTTATTCTTTTACTTAGATATGCGAGGCAACGGGTTGTCATAGTACAACTTCAGTCGGCTCCCATTCACTAATCCATCCTTGCATTGTCCCTTCAAAGTCTTCAACTGCATTTATCCTCCTTATGTAATATAGGCGATCTCATATGGCCCAATTCAATGCGTTCTAAACTTCCCAGGATGCTTCATGAACTTACTATCATATACCAGCACTAGATCCCTTGCTTGAATGCCTTCTTCTTGATGTGCCTATCATGATAGGCCTTCTCTCTTTCCTTTTGTACTTGCTGATGGAATCCTGCAATAAATACGTCTTCTTCGAGTTTGACCAACTGCTCAAGCCTCTCTTGAACAACACTAGCGTCATCCATATCTGTAAAGGCAACAATTCTTAAGCTTGGCACCAGGTATTCCATTGGAACAATAGCTTCAAGACCATAAACCAACTTGAAAGGGGTCTGCATTGTTAAGTTTTTACAAGTGGTTCTATAGACCCAAAGTACTGCTGGTACTCTTAAATCCCAATCATCCCTGCTCACACTGCAAATATTCATCAACGATGTTTCCAAGATCTTGTTGAATGCTTCCACTGTCCCATTTTCTTGTGGATGGTAAGGTGTGATCTTATGATGGTGGACTGCAAATTCCTCAGTCAGGGCTTCAACTATTTTATTTATGAAATGGGTGCCTTGATCATGCATAAGGATCTTTGGGCATCCAAACCTGGTTATGATGTCATCAAATATGGAGCGCGCAGTTGTAGTTTCACTATAGTCCTTAACTTCTCTAGCTTCGGCTCACCTGCTCAAGTATTTTTTCTTTGTAATTACGTATCTTTCTCCTGTGTGCTTTCCTAGTGGGTTTATAGGTCCCACGAAGTCAATGACCCATTTCCCAATTGCTTGTAGGGTCAGCTGTGGTGCTAGTGGAACTTCATCTATTTTGGATGGTTTTCCAACTCTTTGGCATACATCACAGGCTCTGTAATAGTCTCTAGCATATCTGTGTAAGGTAGGCCACCAAAGGCCAGCTCTAAGAACCTTCTGCGTAGTTGCCTTCCCTACATAATTTCCTCCTGTGATGCCTTCATGAGCTTCCACTAGGATCATCGGTCGTTCTCCCTCCATAACACATCTTCTCAATATCTCATCAGGTCCCATTTTGTATAGTTGTCCAGCTATAAGTGAAAAGTCGACAATGCGCACTACTAGTTGTTTCTTTTGGGGAATTGTGTACTGGCTAGGGGCCATTCCTGTTAATAGGAACTGGACTATCTCTATGAATTGGTCATCAATATTTCTAATGGCCAGTAACTGTGCATCCGACAATGTATCCTCCAAACTAGTTGGCTCTTCTCCATGTTCCAACCTCGACAAGTGGTCAAGACCTTTGTTCATTCTTCCTGGATTTACTATGATCTCAAAGTCATATTTCTGAAATAGAAGAATCCATTTGCATATTATTCCCCCCAACACTGGCTTTTTGACTAGGTATTTCAGTGCAGAGTGATCAATAAACATTTTAAAGTGTCCTCCCAACAAGTAGTGGTGGAATTTCTGCAATGCATACACCATGGCTAACCCTTCTCTCTTAGTGGTGGTGTAGTTGACCTATGCAGTTGATAACTACCTGCTAGAAAAATATAATGGATGGTCAATATATCCTTCACCCGGTTGTGCTAAGACAACTCCTAATTCAATGGAAGATGCATCGACATGTACATGAAATTCCTTGCTCCAATTTGAGAAGACTAGAATGGGCGCAGTAACCATTTTGTGTTTCAGTGTGTCGAAGCATTGTTGGCATTATTCTATCCAATTGAACTGAAAATATTTCTTCAAAAGCTTCTGCATGGGTGCTTTAATCTGGGCATATCCCTTAATGAACTTCCCGTAATATCCTGTGTGTCCCAGCGTAGTGCGCAGCTGTTTGACTGAAGTAGGAGGGGGTAGATCAACTATAATGGAAAGTTTAGATGGATCAACCCACAATCCCTTCTTGCATACAATATGGCCTAACAACACTCCAATGGTGAGAAGAAGATACACTTCTTCAAGTTCAAGGAAATTTGACACTGCCTACATTTGTCCAACATTAGCCTTAGACATTCAATATGATTCTTTAATAAACTAAAGATGGTCCAATCATAAAAATATGATTCTAGAAATTTATGCAAGAACTCCTTGAATGCTTCGACCACCACCCTGGAAAACATGGTTGGCGCATTCTTTAATCCAAATGGAATTACTGTATACTAATAGGAACCCCATTCTGTTGCAAATGTGGTCTTGTGGCGATCTTCCTTGGCAATCTGGATCTGATGGTATCCTGAAAATCCATCTGTAAAAGAATATACTTCCTGGCCTCCCACATTATCTAACACTTCATCAATGAATGGCGTAGGGAAGGGGTCATGCAAACATGCATCATTCATCTTCCTGAGATCTACACAGATCTTTATCTCTCCTATCTTTTTGTCATGTACCACCATAGGGCTGATCCACTCCGATTCTTCGACAGGTTCTATAATCCCTGCTTCCATCATTCTATCGAGCTCAATCTTCACTTTCTTCTTATATTTAGGGTTCAATCTGTAGGGTCTCTGTTTGAATGGTCTTGCATATGGTTTCAAAGGGATACTCATATCTCCCATAGGCCCTTTAATGCCCTTCATATTAGTGAACTTGGTTGGAAACAAGTCCTGATATTCATGCAATAATTATGTAATCTTGTCGATGGTGGCAGCATCCTAATAATCTCCAACATTAGCAAGCTTTGGTGTCTGTTATGTTCCAATATTGACCTTCTTAATATTGATTGGTTGTACAATGAATGGTAACTCGACTCCTGGTCCTTCCACATCTCTCTGGCCTTTTGTTTCTACGATGTTCACCTTCCTCGAATCATCGTCTTCATCAACAATGATGTTGTAACAGCCTTGTAGTTTCTAGAGAGGCGCAATCCATTCTTCCTCTTCTTGTTCCAAAGGAAGGCTAGATGCCTCCTCCAATACTTTTTCTCACAATCTGTAATTCTTGATCTATTGAAGGATATTGACTTTCAAATAAGAAGGTGGTTATAAAATTATGAGTCATACCTTTCCAATCTGTAGTGATGAGGTGCAGCTCTGCTTGAAGGTACCAACTGATAAGTGTCGTGTCCAGTGTGTTAATGAATTTGTGTACCCACTGTTCTTGATGAACGTTGCTCCAGGATACTTTGCAACTACGCACATGGTCCTTTAGGCAGCTTCGACATGTGTACTGAACTTCACAGCCTTCTACTTGTGTTGAGAACCATGTTTTCACCAAGGTACGACATTGTATCCAATATGTAATATTTCTTTTGTGTGTCCCCCACCATCTTGTTGGGGTTTCGTTCAGGGCCTCATCCATTGCCAACAATCTTTTTTGCATTGGTACACTTTCCTCCAATTCCGACAAGAAGGTTTCTAAAGGATTTAGACCATCAAAGGTGGGTAAGTTACTTACAATTGTGCCAATCCAGCGAACTTCTCTGGTTAATCTAGCAAATATTCTTGTAGATAACTCATACATTTTATTCTTCTAGTTTTCCAGTGCTTCTTCTGAGTCTGATGAACATGCGTTGTCACTTTGCTAGCTTAGTTTTCCATGGCCATAGGATTAATGTAATCCTATTGTCTGGTTGTTAATTTGTATATGTTTTCTAGTTCATATGCCCAGTCTTCCTCTCTTATGGGTTATGTGTATCTCTATCTTTCATCTGGATATAAAGGTGCAATGAACCTAAGGCCATCTCTTTCAAATGTCATTCATCCTTTATTTAAATCAATCACAGTGGAATTATTGAAATCCCAATCAATTCCTAATCGCGCAGGGTAAGGGTAGTTGTCATCAACTATCTCAATTACCTCAAAATATGAAAATGTTCTTACTACATCAATGTCCATAGGGACATGTTCCAGTCTACCAAAGGGTCTTACAACTTGCTGATTAGCCATCCTGAGCCTGATAGGGGAATATATCAACCTCGGTTTTCCCATCAACGCCCACATTTGCTTCGTCATGACATTGATCTCCAACCCTAAGTCCAGGACCACATAGTCTATATCATATTCTCCTATTTGAGCATTCAAGTGTAATTCCTTATTTGTCCTTATCTTTTTAGAGATTTGGTGTACTTAACTATTCAGTAAGGGGTCAGCCTTTCCTAGTTCATACTGTCTGATTAAGTTCTGTAACTCTTGTACAACACTTTCATCCTGAATCAACTTAATGCAAGTATATAAAAATTCCATGAGCTTGCTTACCTCTTTTCCTTCTCTTGGAGAATCGGGCTGATCAAATGCCTGAGGCATTCCATATTCTCTTAATTATGGTCGTGTCTTTGATGAAGAACCTTGGTCTCCTTTAAACTCTTTTCTTACCTCCTCAAATATTTGTCTTTCCTTCTTTGCATCAAAGGTTTGGGTCTTCTCTGCAGCTTTCATGATTCATGAATATTTTGTAGTCTTCCCTTGGGTCATTCTGTCATCTCCTGTAATAGTGCCTCCTCTAGTAATAACAATGACTCTAGGGTCTTCTCCACAAGGTTCATCTTTAATCAATTGTATCTATGGGTTCTGTTGAGGTCCTCATTTCTCTTGAAGCTTAGCCAACAATGTTGGACATTCCTCAATAACATGTTCGAAGGAGTTGCAATAGTTGAAAGTGGTACAAGGGTTATTATAGTCCCTTTCCAAGTGTCCTGGTTGTGCGCAATTATAATAGATGATCTGTCCTCATCCTCGACCCATACCTCATCCTCTTCCTTGTCCTTTGAATCCACAATGAGGATTGAAGTTTCCTCTCCCAAGGGAGTTGTACTACGTAGTGTTTCCTTCGTGTTGTACTTCACCTTGAATTTTGTATATATCCCTTGAACTTTCATGCATGAGATCTTAAGCCCTACAATCCCTATCATCATGTCCCACAGACTTACAGAGCGTGCAATACAAATTTGTGGGTGTCTAAACATATTTTTGCATGTAATAGCACTCACTAGGGCGATGTCTATTTTAGCATACTTCACACGAGGGTAAAGTGACTTGCTTCAAAGGGCTCGGAGCTCTAGAGGCCAAGTATTTATGGAATAGGGGACAGTGTTCCAAGTACTCAAGCTCTGACTCATACCTGAGTTGGATTCTCTCATAGGGGCTTATTCTAGCTTCATGGTGATCTCCAATGCCTCAGCCTATGAAGCAATCTTATATTGCATCAGAGGAAATTTTATGTGTGGTAACATGGCAGCAATGAACCATTCTTTGTTCTGGTCATCTAGGATCTAAAAATTCAATTGACCTATTAAGGTCTTGAATCTCTGGTCGAATTACCATACAGGTTCGGCTATCTTCTACTTGATCTCTTTCAGCTCTGTAATACATTATGACTCTGAATTGGGTTTCTTGAACTATGCAATCAATGCATTATTGATCTCATTGAACGGCTTAGGCTATGCAATTCCTTGGACAAGATTCATGTACCAGCATAGCGTGCGATCTCGAAGGGTAGTACTAAACTGGGTTCTTTTAACAGCTTCGTCGGTGACATTTTTAATATTCCATACGGCTTCACATAGAAACCAGTGTTGATCAGGATCTTCAGATCCATCTCCCCTAAAGATAGGGAGTTTCATCTCATCTGCCATAGATCTTCCTAGGTTTCCTGTCTGAGTATGTGGTGGACTACTAGTAATAGTACTTTGAATGGTCTGGTAACTCTGATTACTCTAATTGCTTAATGTTTCTAAACTAACAGGAGTGTTAATAGTACTTACTTCAATAGTCTGCGTAGTTCCTGAAGTTTCTGGCTTTTCCTAATGAAGTTCTTCATATTCCTCTTCCACTACCCTAGCAGGTTCAGAGTGCTCTTCGTCTATCAGATCTGCCTCTTCTCCACTATAGAAACCCTCATCCATGTAGTTCTACTTGAACAGGTTCGCAAGATGAACTTCTCCGAACACTCTCCCACTACACGTATGTCCATCCTCTATGTCAATGTAACTGTCTGAAATCCTGAACATTATCCTTTTTAAGTCCAATCGATCTACTATATCTTCAAGATGTTCTTCTCATGCAATATCATCTTGATTCTCAACTTCAGAAAATGTAAAAAATTTCCTCTGGGTCCCTTGAAGAAATATCTCTCATCTTGGCTATATGACTCTACTTGATCAACAACAAACTCAGTGATGTACCCTCCAATGGTGCTATCAAACTAGTGATCTACTTCTCTTGAAACGAAGTTGTCAAATCTCTTGACCTTCTTGATCAATGTCGACGTCCAAACTACAGGAGGTCTAGATCTGACCTCAAAATGGGTATATGCCAACCTGGCTAACCACTCATATATCTCCTGATGGATTCCTCCAAAGAATATCTCATGTATATCAATAAAAATATGTCTCTCCAACCAATCCTCTGTACTAAGATTAGGGTTCTTGTTCTCAGCTTCAACGAAGTCCTTTTCTAGATCCTCTATCCACTTTTGAATCTCTGTCTTTGATGGAACAAAACCATTTGTTGGCATAGGGGAAGACCCAGGGTTAAACTCCAAGAGTGCACCAACAAGATCTAACTACTGACCCTTTTGGCTACACCTGCGCATCAGATGCAGTCTCACCCGAAGCAGCTATGGGGGGGTTGCATGACATAGATGTCTACAACTAAGGAAATATCCAGTGGATCCAATACTAGATCAATATAGCATGCATATATCACTTATTAGCTTAGATCTATTCCATACATATTATCATATCTACCACAGTATTGCAATAACAATGTATCAAATGATAAGAATAGAGCATCAATCACACATAACACAAAGTACACGTGGTTCACCCTCTCTCTAGGGCTAGGTCCATAGAACTATGATTTATAATATATTAAGATGAAGCATATAGTTCTGATCTGCGCTCTTAACTAGCATATCTTCTCTCTTCTTCTCTTGATCTCTCCCCTCCCTATGCACCCAACTGCAGGGTTGATCTTCGCACCCAGATGAATATCTTACAATATAGAAGGTTCTCACTCTTATCACTTCTCTCTCTCACAATACTTCTTACTCAATAACAATCACAATCCCAACAATTATCTTACCAACCCAACCTAGGTCCTCTTGACCTTTATTTATACTTTACAATAGATCACTGACATCCTTAGGCTGAAGCCTAAGTGTCAAAAATCTAGATACCAAAACCCTAGGTGTCTAAATCCCTAAGTCAACTTGACCCGCATTTTTAGGGCTTCACCAACCTGTCTTTCCTTCCTTCTCATGTGGTGCTCCAAATCATCTAACAGTGTATTTTTCCACTTGATAAGTTGTCCACGGTCCTTCTTCCTTGTTGACCTGTCATCCTCGATCTCCTCGTCCAACGGCTTTCTTTCTCGAACTTCGCTCTGTCTTTTCTGCTCTTTTTCTGACTTTGACCCAGTAACAGTCACAGCCACTGTGTTTTCTATGAAGTTCTCATTTTTCCTTTTCATCCTCGATCTTTGCTTACTTCTGTAACCAAGGGCCAACACATATCAAAAATAGGATTATCACACATCTATGCATTATTCGATGTGGAGGCTTCATTCTCCTTGAGGAACTCCTTCTTTACTTCCTTGAAAGTTTCCTTCTCATTCTTTGCATCAAACTGTTGTTATGGCTAAGTATTCTTTTGAATCCATCACTGTGATTCCTTCTTATGATCCTACACATATGATCCTATCTTTACTCCTCCTCTAGTCACTATATTTATGTTCCTCCCAATATCCCTTATTTCTGAAGCAATCCACTGAACATTATGGTTATTTATATTCATCTTCTCATAGATCTCCATCATTAACTTCAGGAACTCTTCTATCACATGATATGTTGCATGACAGTACATACATGTTGTTGTTGGTTGAGGAAAACATCTAGCATAGTGTCCTTGCTATTGACAATTATGGCAGATAATAGGTCCTCTACCTCTTCCCATTCATCCTCTTCCTCTACCTTTGAATCCTCCTCTATTACCCTGTGGATCCATGTTCTGTTGATGATATTGTGGTCCCTGATTATACTGCAGGGGTTGCTAAAAATTTAGCACTTCTTGAAATTGTTGCACATTGCCAAAATGTGGCGCAGTATGTCCCGCCATCAACTCAACCTGCATCCTGTATGCATATGAGTTTCTTTCCTTCATTAACTCTAGGGTTCTCCAATTTTTATCTTCATGCCCCACTGACTTACAAAATTTATAGAAATTATTATTCAGTTATATCTTGTACTTTTGCATCATAAGGCAATGATAAGGATCATGCCCATGTGTCTTGCATATTTCAAACCAAGGACCTCCTACAGGAAATGGATTTGGAATCCCTACTCCCAAGTACTACACAAATGTCAAAAACTCATTTTTGTGATTTCCCTCTAATCTGCACAAGGTACATCACACTGCTTCTCATTTCTCCCTAATTCTATTCTAGTTTAATTACATTGTCAAGCTCTTCAGATCTTCCTTCAACTCCTCTATAGTTGGATCTGTCTACTTATACTGATTCTCCTCTAACTGCATCGTTGCTTGCAGTTCCTCTTCCTGGGTTTGAAATTTCTTTTTTCTCAATGGATATTTGAAGTGTGGTAATAGAGAGTTTATAAACAATTGTTTGTGTTGCATATCATAAATGGGATACTTCAATTTACCTTTCAATGTCTTGAAATTCTGATCGATGTCCCATACCGACTCTCATGGTTTCTGTCTAACCTCAATCATCTCATTCATAAATTGATCCTTCGATTTTGGCCTCTAAAACTCCGTGATCAATGCTTGTTTGATCTCTGTTATTGTTTCCGGTACACCTTGTAGATTGTTTACTGTTAGAATAATACACCAATCTAGCGCGCAGTTTCTGAATGCTATTGCTAGGTGTGCTACTTTTGCTGCCTCATCAGTGACTCTTTTCACTTCCCATATTCGCTCACACATGAATAGGTTTTTTTATGGGTTTCCTGATCCATCCCCATTAAATTATGGTAATATTATCATTGGATCTATGCCTTTCATTGTCGAATGTGTTATACATGCTCCATGCGGTACTACTATCTGTGTACTATTGTTCGAACTTCAACTCCCACTGGTGTTGCTAATGGTACTTACACTTGTACCACTACCTGCATTGTTTCTAGTACTTCCACTTGTACCCAAACTTCTATTTTGATCTCCTATATTTCTCTGACCGTCAGTCACTTTTTCTCTAAACAACTCTTTGTTTGTCGATGTGTTAGTCATACACGGGGTTGTAGGTTCTACACTCATTTGGATCTGGACAAGGGTATTTTCTTCCTCATGAGATATTGCTCCTCTAGTCTTTCTTTCCTACGTGGAATGAAATATTTCTTCAATGTGCTCCATATCATGGATATCGTCTAACTCTTCCTCATCACTCTCCAATCCTTCCCTCTCGGCTACTACCATTTTCTTCCTATTGAGCTTATACTGGTAGGTTCGTCCACTTTGCGTCGTTCCTACCTTTTGAAAAATTTCCTGGATCTCCTCTTGATCCATCATAATTGGATATTTATCTTTACTGCACTCTCCTCTATCCATTTCCCCCTCCATCTTAGACCTTCCTCAATGTTTCCCCTAACTCCCCCATGCACGCAGGGTAGTTTAGTTGTCTGATTCCATAGTTAATACCCCTTCATCATGAAAAAATCTCTTGATCGAAGTGTACAATGACCTGATGTACCTTCCCCTTGGGCCCTTAAGAAACTCCTACTTTGCTACACTATAATACTTCATTGTATATATTCAAAGCTTGGTGATATACCCCACTACAATGTTGTCTAGGCAAAAATCTGTTGCGCACATGAATTTGTTATTCACCCTTTTCAATCGTGCGATATTTTCTTCCATCCACTCCACTGATATAAATCTATTTGTCGGATGGGTATGTTTCAACTGTGTTATCCACTCCTGAAATAGTGTGGGAAACTCACTAAATAAACTCTCATGTATTTCGTTGAACACGTATCTCTCCAAGTATTGTCTTAGCTTAAACTTAGGGCTTTTATTATATTTATGGGAAAACTCTAGTTCTTGAACTGTCAACCATATTTCAATCTCTTCTTTCGTGGGATTCCAACCTACAAACATTCCCTTTCTTAATCCCTCGTGCTATACTACATGATACATCCCTCCCGATCTAATCTTCTGAGTTCCAACCAACAACAAAACCATTGTTGGTTACATGTGGGCTAACCCAGGTTCTAACTATAGGATTACCAACAACCCTTTAGCCATCGTCCCTTCTGGATACCAGAAGGAAACAAAACGCATAAAGTGCATTGCGCACTCTCACCCAAGATGGATTCAATGGGTGGCCATAGGACTCATATGTCTACAACCATGGGATGGGATGCATTTCTCTCTCAGAGGCATTGGATCTACTCTCTACTATCCCTCAAACCCTCATTAGATCTTAGTTTAGAACAATAACCCTGATATTCCAATAAGAATTCATTAACCATTATAGAATCATGTATTTAATGAAAGGTATTCATCTACTGTAACATAATATTCATATCTAAACACTAGCTATGACATTCATGTACTTAGTGTTGTTCTGCAGATTTCATGAGTTTCTCCTTAGTGCGCAGTAATATTACCTTTATAAATTAACATATTCATCATAAATCTTGTTAACTCAAATATAATAGTAAGAAATGAAAACATTCATACACATGACACCGATATACCTTGGTTCACCCCCTCTTGGGCTATGTCCACAAATATTTATCGCTTGGGCTCTTTACTCATATTCTTGCAAAATCCAGTGTTGCGCACTGTACAATTCTTTTTCCACTACATCTGATCTCCACATATCCCAAAAGTCTATCAACAAGAACTCCTACTCAACAAAAGGATATACTACAACATCAACAACACGCACACCAAAAAAAGGACAACCTCTTCATCATCCTAATACATTCTACTTATAAAAAACTGGGAAAATTCCCTTACAAAAACCCTAACCCTAAGAGGATGACGTTTCTCCACTCTTCAACTACTCCATATTGGTTGGTCCTCGATCCAATCATTCTTCAATTCAATGCTTGTCCACTTTCCAACTTCCCCGCAATAATTTTTGCACTTTGTAACTACTTTTCTTAGTGTTGGTTTTCCTGTGTTTCTGGAACTTCTTTTCCGCTATTTCCGATGCGCTCCCTTATTTTTCAATGTTGTCTTGAAGTCTTCAAAATTTCCTTGGTTTTCTCCCACAATTGGCATGCGACATAATGATGCACATTCCATTTCATTACTATGGCCAACGAAATTATAGTCCTGATCGAGGTATATCTCACAACGGGAGAAAATGTCTCCTCATATTCAATGCCCTCCTTTTGAGAGAATACTTGTTACACATGATTTTGGTCACTCTGGTGATGTCTTAACAATGGTGTATTCAGGCTCCCAATAAGGACTTTTTGCCTAAGAAAAGTGGCTCTTGTCTCCTTCCAAAGACATATTTTTAAGGTGAGTTTGTAGGCTGCCTATGGCCTAGGGTGAGAGAATCCCTCATTCTCGCAGGCCACCTACACTTATGGTGCAAACTTCTCGCAGTTTTCTCCATACACAGGGTGTGAACCTGTTTTTAATCTTGGAAAGGAGAAGAGGTCTCAAAGGTTCTAGAAGGGAATCTTCTAGAAAATCAGTTGGCATTCGTATGGTTGTCATTTTACTGACTTCTTAGATTTGATGGGATCATACTCATCCATGTAACCATCTCTCCTTCTCCTATATATTGAAAGGTTTCTCATGGAAAAGGTTAAGCAAGATTGAATGAAGAATTGGTGAAAGAATTGTGTGAAGAACCCTTCTTGGACAGAGGCTTGAAGGCTCTAATTGGTCTATCAAGAGGAATTGGATCTTCTTCATGAAAGTATAGAGAAAGTGTGTGTGTTGTAACCAAGGGTCACTGAAAGGAAGCTTGCGACATCAAGGTGATCAGGTTGTATATTCTACTTTCAATCAATATGATACAGCGGCATGTCCCTTTCCCATAAAGTCACTCTTACTTTATTGTGTAATTCCTTGATCATATGCATAAGTTGACGTTGAATACATGTTTCTATATTCACTTTGGTTGTTTTTTGTTGTCTTGGACTTGACCTCATGAGAGCATCGGAGCGAAGTGGGAACAACAGAGACCTAAGGAAAGCGATATAAAGGTATGTCACTTATTCCTCCCTATTAGCAGATTCAATGATTACAACTTAGGGAAAGAGTCGTGTCCTGTCCTGTTTTTTTCTGGATCTAGGTGGATCTAGGGAGATCTGTTAGTATCCGTACCTACCGATTAGTCTGATAACAAAATTGGCGACTGTATTGGGGATGCAACCCATTTGTTAGTGTTTTTTGGTGTTTTTCCTTGGCCATTTGTTCTTACCTTACCATTTTTCATTTCTATCAATCTCTGAGTCTTGAGGAGACCCTGACGGACTCTCTGGGTCCAGAGGTTCCTTCAATTTTTTTGTCTTTTTTCCAAATTTTGCTTAGTTTCAAGCATTCTCGCACTGAACCCTTCTATATTATGTGAGAACCCCTAGAGTTCGCACCCTTATTTTCAGTCCAATGTGAACCTATCGCACTATGCTTGTGACCAGCCTGGGAGAATGCTCCATTCTCTCACTGTACACCACTGCCTGCCTGCAAACCCATTTGCAAAATTTTGGGACTAAGGTTTTTTGTATGCTCAGATGCCCAGATTTGTATGTTTGTCTGAAGAGAACTTTTTGGGCCACTGATTGATTGTTTCTTGACTTCGGATTTTGTGAATGATTAGTCTTCAGAAATTGAAAGCTCTTCTTGTTCATTTTTTCTCAACTATTATCTCTTGACCTTTTCTTAACAAGGATATAATCTCTGATCCTGAAATCTGAGTGCTTGTTTGGTTGGGAGCCGGTGATCGGTTTAAAATTTGGGATTAATTGTATCTCTCAATTTCTCATTACTTGGAAAATTGTTGCCCTCGTGCATTTGAAAAGACTAGTCTTGTCTGCTTGTTATTTTTGTCTTCATTGAAAGATCGGTTTGGATTTTTTGTATATTGTTTTTCTTTAGTTGTTTGTTTTTTCTTAGTTCCACCATTGTTGTGTGGTTTCTATTGAAAATTAAAAAACATTTTTCTTTTTAAAGCAAATTTTTATTTTGAAAATATTGGCATTTGATTGTTGAAATAGAACGAATAGAGGATTGCCATTGGTCGTGATTTGTTGATATTTCATTTTCAAAGAAGATTATATAACGTAGTTCAAGATTGTTCCAGAAAACTCCTCTTTCCCTCCCATAAATAGGATTCATCGAACAAAAATTGATATTTTTCATTCCTATCTATGCATTGTTGGGTCAGAGTCTCACACAACATCGGTTTTAATTTCCGTCTCCTTTGAGTAACAATAGCCTTTAATAATATCGCACGAATTTTAAAATTTAACTAGTAACTCTTTTCTAGGACTCTGTTACACCAACATTAGCTAGGCTAGAACTTTGGAATAGGCAGAGAGATAAACTCTCCAAAGCACAAAACACACAATAGCATCTTGTGGTAAGGAGTGTCAAATTCCATTTGCAACATTTTGTCCTGGGAAGCCCTTCTCACACAAGGGTCAAACCCGAGGTTGCATTGATATTCACAGAGTTACTCACCCTGCTTTGTTGACATCGGTGTAGAGATTGCACGTATTACGGGGGTCACTTGAAGGTATACCCACAATGATGAGTGGAATCCTCTCAAGCTGATTTTGGGCTAGATACCCTGCCCTTGCGTGTGGATCAGACTGTCGATTGTCCCCCCGGGCTTTATTGTTGTTAGTGGTAACCTTAGTGGCCTGTCTTCTTAGGGTCTCACATAAGGTGACTGTGAAGGGGAAAGTCTTCACGGTACCTGGAATCAACATTGGCCAAACTCACTTGGGCTCCTTGGAGGGTATACCCACGATTATGTGTGGGAGCTTGCACCAGGGTGTAATTCCATTAAGCAGGTCGTTAATGTAAATTTTCCACCCTAGCCCAGCCCCTTCTCGACTCATTGTTGCGATGTTGGATTTCATCACCAACTAGTGACTTTGGGATTAGAAGGTCTTGTTTGCTTGGTTTTGCGTCCTAGATTTTTAGTAGCGCATGTTGTTTGTTTACTCAAGTTGACCATAGAATTTTCTTCATAAGTTTTTAACTCGTTCACAATTGACCCTCCACATCATTCATGTAGAATGCAAGGCTTACCCCCAGAAAATATGGAAGGTTCTCAACCCTTGCCTACCAACTCACCGAAGGGCTCTCCTAAACAGAGTGAAGTCCAAGAAGTCACCACTCCACAAGTGGAAAGAACTGACTCTCTAGAACGGTTCTAAATTTCTAATTCTCGAGAGGACTTTCGACTTCACCCCGACTCCGAGAGACATATTATGCGACTGGATGCTTCTGAAGAACTAGTTGTTCAATATTCTAGATCACCAACTGGGCCTTTCCTAGGACCTGAGGGTCAATATCCTTTTTGGGCTACTGACATTTTTAGATGTGACCTCTTTGGCTCAGGAGCGGGCGTTGATATCACTGTCTCACCTGAGCTACCCGAAACATCTAATCCAGACGTAGTATCGTTTACTACTGCTTATTATTTTCCTGGTACAGAAGCCCCGTGAGACGACCACATCATGACTCTCCCTTTACAAATGGCCCATTACATAGATACTACGAGTCTTCACACCAAGATTACCGCAGCTAGCCAAGCCCCAATTGGCACACTTCTTTCACCCAGAGTCACCCCGACACTTCCACCTGGATACCGTGCATTAAATGCCTCTATCCTCGCTCCTACACAAATCACATCCAAAACTCCTGGTGGTCCCACTCCTTATGGGCACTCTCCTCCTGGTTTCATTCCGACACTTCCTCCGCCCCCTTTGAGAGGACTTTTTCCATCCTCTATCAGAGGCGCTTATCCTAGTGACACCACTCTGTCGTTCACACCAAATTACCAGATTCCTGTTGGTGGACAATTTCACCAAGGAGGCCCAACTCAACCCTCCCTTGCAAGGAAAATCCCAATTGGAACACAACCCCCGATTGGAGTTCAACCCCCACTGACCCCACCCTATGGAAAAAACATACCTCCATCCTTGGCCCAGTATTGGAACCATCTAATCCAACACAATCCTCATTCGAATGGGGGGCAACAGCCTCAAGCTACCTCCATCATACCCCCTAGTATAGGCCAACCATATCCAGGTACGTCGAATCCTATTTGGGGCTCGAATGCTCAACCCCAGGGCCCTGTTCAAGGGTACAACCCCATGAGTTACTTGCCTCCACAACAACCACTGAATCTTCTTGGATCCTCACATTAAATTCAAACTTCTTATGGTCCCACTGGTTTCCCGACGGGACTCCCTCCCCAAAGTCACCCATACCTGCATGTGAACAAGAAGTTACCTTTCTTAGCCACCCTGGACCTCCCAGATCTGTCGAGGATTTTAAATGATCCAATCTGTCACTCTCCCCAATGGCCCTCCATACCGGCCAAACTACCATCTGACATCCCTAAATTTGATGGCAAAGAGGGAGAGGGCCCGAACAATCACGTAATAACTTTTCACCTTTGGTGTTCATCCAACTCCTTGATGGATGACTCTATTCGTTTAATCCTTTTTCAATGCACTCTCACGGGTTCTGCCACGAAGTGGTATATAGAATTACCACGAGGTTTCTTCACCGACTTCAACACCCTTGCTATGGATTTCCTCACCCACTACCAGTTATCGATCCGCTATGAAACAGGGACTAATATTTTGATCTCTTTTAAACAAACCAAAGCCACTCATATCTCTGATCACATTCATGATTGGCGACGGAGACAACGTCTCATCAAACTCGAACTTCCCAATCAGTTGTTGGTAGAGTGGTTCATGAAATCATTTGTGAATGACATAGTTCGTGACATCGCCATGGGTGGAGTTGTCATGGAAGAACAAGCCATTAGTCATGCTCAATACCTTGACCTCGTTTACTCAAAAATGGGTACTCTTTACAACTTACTTCCGGATGCACCTCGTCCTTCTACTTCCGCCACTTCAACTACTCCTGCTGCTTCTCATGTGACTGACGGTGTGATTGGCACTTTCCATGCCCAACTGCATTTCATCCAAACCTCTAGCAACAACCCCAAACCCATTTCTTCTAATGTTCAAAATGCTTTGTCTCCTACCCCTCCCACCAACAATATTTCTGAGGTAAATGTCGTTCAATCTACCCCCGCCGGTAAAAACAAATCCAGAAAGGGAAAGGGTAAATAAGGAGGACAAAAATAATTCGTAAGAGGAGAGAACCAAAACACCACCTATTGACGAAAGGGATAAGCACAAACCCCGATACCCTTGTTTTATCTGTGGTGATGATCACTACACTAAGAATTGTCCACAACGAGCCGAGGTTACTAAGTTCCTTCAAGGGACCACGAAACTGCTCACTCCATCCATATTGTCACAACCCATCCCTTCTCAACAACAGGCCCAATTGGTCATTCATGACCAACCATCCCCCTCAAATACATCCTATGTCTTAATGTGTACAAGTGATTCAAAGAAAAACGACATCACACTTACCACTCGAGCTAAAGATTATTCCTCCTCTAAAGAGAAGGTTGATGTTATACCTCCTTCATTGGTCCAACCATCTCCCACAACTCCACCTACCAACAATCTTCTTCAACTCGAACGACCGAGCCTTGACACAGTTCTTCGCCCTCCTCCAAAGGGTGTCATTCTAAAATTGGCTTTCAATCATCATGCTCATGCTACCTAGAACCAAAGTATTGTTGAAGATCTGGCCCAAGCACCATCTGCGATGTCAGCCCTTGAAGTCCTTCAAACTTTTCCTACACAACGAAAGGCACTGTTAAAATCTATCGATGGAATTGACCCAATAGATGCGAATTTAATAATTTTCGACTGGAAGATCACATTCCAAGGTTACCCCCTCAACTCGCATTCCAAGTACAAGTTAGTGTCTTCAACAAAAACATTTGTAGAACTGTTATCGACGAGGGCACCTCGACGTGTGTCATGTCTATTACCTGTTGGAAAGCCATCGACTCTCCTCCTTTAACTGAATCCCACAACACACTCAAAGCCTTTAATGGCTCCAGTTTTAAGCCTTACGGTGTCCTCCCTTCGTTGTCAATTACGTTAGAAGGCAAAATGGTCCAAGTTGAAGTGGAAGTCTTTAACGCTTCTCTCGATTACAACCTTCTACTTGGCCATAGCTGGATTGATTCCATGCGCGCAGTTGTGTTGACTCTTTTTCGTGTTGTACATTTCCCACATCAAGGAAAGTTAATTATAGTCGACCAATTAGCCTTCTTTAACTCGGATGTGCATACTGGCAACATACCGTTCATCACCAAACCCCCCCTGGATATGAGAACGTCGGTGTGGGTCTTCTTAAAGACTCCTCATTAATGGGTACCTTCCCCATCCCACCACCTAATGTTTCACATCCTTCTGTCGCTTCAATCAACATGATCTCCACCTCTATTCATGGAACCCCTGCGTCTCATGACCCATGGATGGTACCCAAACCCGGCGATAATATTCATTACGGTGACGAAATGCCTTTGAGCTCGGTCGAATCCGCCTATCAGGCCATTCAATCGGCAACTCCTTCTACCCCCTCTCTTGATGATTCATCTCCAGATCCTTTCTGCGTCATTTTTTCCACAGACAAGATGATTATGTCTATTATGGAAGACACCCCCTGGGATGATGGACATCATCGTTCCATCCTCTTCCTGGAACAACACACCATCGAGAGCTACCAATGGATCTCAACCCCATCAACCATTGTTGTCGTTTCCACTATTCTCGAGTCCACACATGATGTGTTTTCCAAAGGGAACTTAAGCAATATCTCAACCACCATTCCCCTCGACATATCCATAAAACCTGGAATTGTCAAAAATGTGCATATCGGAGCTTCATGTTCCCCTGACGAAATGGTCACTTTTCAAAACAATTCATGACGTCTTCGCTTGGAGCTATGAATAAATGTTAGGTATTGACCCCGACATTGTGATACATGAGATCAAGACATACCCAGACGCTAAACCCGTCTGGCAACACCTTCATCCGGTCCACCCACGTAAAGCAGTCGCTATCAAGCTTGAAGTCGAGAAACTTCTCAAAGCCAGCTTTATTTACCCAGTGGCTCTCATTGATTGGGTTTCCAATCTTGTCCCAATTGACAAGAAACAAGGCACAATCCGCGTGTGCCTTGATTATAGGGATATTAACAAAGCATGTCCTAAAGACAACTTTCCTACCCCTTTCGTCGACCAGATTTTCGACGATTGTGTTGGAAGTGAAATCTTCTCTCTAATGGATGGTTTCTCCGAATATAATCAAATCAATATTGTTCTTGAGGACCAACACAAAACTGCTTTCATTTGTCCTTGGGGCACTTTCTCATATCGAAAACTTCCTGTCGGTCTAAAAAATGCTAGCACAAATTTCCAGTGCGCTATGTCTTATGCCTTCAATGATATCAAGCACATCGTGCAGCCCTATCTCGATGACTTACCCGCTCATTCCATGTGCTGTGTCAATCATCCAATATACCTTCGAGCCATTTTCCTCTGATGTCAGTTTTACCATATACGCTTGAATCCTCACAAATGTGGTTTCTGCGTAGAATCCGACCAACTTCTAGGCTTTATTGTTTCACGTCAAGGGATCTGGGTAGATCCTTTGAAGGTTGAGGTGATTCTCAATCTCCCTTCTCCTTCTTCGCTTCGCCAGTTACAAAGTTTGCAAGGGAAAGCAAACTTTCTTCATCGTTTCATCCCGAACTATGTCGAGCTAACTCTTGGATTTACACGACTACTCAAAAAGGGGTCTGAATTTGTATGGGATACCATTGCCAACAAAGCTTTCGAAGCTTTTAAACTATCCTTGACACGTACTTCACTTCTCTTCCCATCGGATTACAGCCATGATTATTTCCTCTACCTCACAACCTCGGATTACACCATCTCTATGGTTCTTTTCCAGGAGGATGATTCTCATGATGAACATGTCATATATTAATTGAGCCAAAGTCTAACGCCTACCAAAACCAAGTATTTACATGTCAAAAAACTGGCCTTAGCAGCCGTCCAAGCAGTTCAACGTTTCCAGCACTATATCCTCTCTCGCAAGACTATGGTAATTTCTAACTGCAACCCTATGCAACACATTATCACACGTCAACTGCTAGGGGGAAAATACTCCAAATGGATCATGATACTCCAGAAGTTTGACTTAGAATTCAAACACGCTAAGTCCAAGAAATCCTTAGTGTTTGTCGAGTTGATATGCGACTTTCCCTACTCTGAGACGAAAAATGTAGCAGTCGATTCATTACCCAATGAATCCCTTTTCCTGATTAGTTTTGACGATCTTTGGTACAGAGATATCATCATCTATATCCAAACCCAGAATTTCCGGCCCAATCTATCTAGTACTGACCACCGTCGAATACGCTACCAAGCCTGTCAGTATATTATCCTCAGTGATACTCTTTATCGTCGTGGGATTGACTTAGTTTTTCGACGCTGCCTCACATTTGACGAATCCAAGAAAGCCCTAAATGACTACCATTCTGGAGCCTGTGGTTGTCATATGTCTGGGTATGCTACTACCCAGAATATCTTGTGAGCTGGGTATTTTTGGTCTTCTTTATTTAACGATTGTATAATTGTCGTCCAAAAATGCCACGCTTGCCAGCCCTACAACCATAAAATACGATCACATCCCGCTCCTCTTCACCCTGTGGTCTACGTCTATCCTTTTGCGAAATGGGGTATTGATTTCATGACATGTCACCCTCACTCGTCCGGGGGGCATGGATACATTATTGTAGTCGTAGACTATTTTACGAAATGGGTCGAGGCGATGCCGACATTTGACAACACCGGAAAGACCGCAGCATTATTCATATTCAATCACATCATAGCTCATTTTGGTGTTCCTCAGGCTATCATTACCGATCACGGTAGCCACTTTAGAAACTTCATGATGTCCGAACTCACTGAAAAGTTGGATCTTCTCCATGAAAACTCAACACCCTATTACCCACAAGCTAACGGCTAAGTCAAAGCAATTAACAACATTACCATGATTTGACGAATGATAGGGATTCACAAAACTAGTTGGCAGACGATGTTGTTTTTAGCATTGTGGGATTATCGAACATCCGTTAAGTCTGCTACTGTGTTTACACCATTTCAGTTAGTCTATGGTCTAGAATCCATCCTGTCGATTGAATGTGAGATACCCTCCCTAAAACTAGCCTTCGAACTCCTACCAAACACTTCTGCCGAAAAAGAACATATGTTGTATCTCATGCGATTAGATGAAACTCGTCGCGATGCCACCCTAGTCATAGAAGCCCAAAAGAAACGCATCAAAGCCCAATACGACAAACATGTCAAGCCTCATGTTTTCTCCGAAGGTGATCTGTTTCTCCTTTACGAATAAGATCGGGATATGCTAGGAGATGGAAAATTTGAAGCTATGTGGTGAGGTCCTTACATCGTTAGATGAGTCCTGGAGAAAGGAGCTTACGAGTTAGTAGATTACGACGGTATCCCTTTGAGTGAACTCAGAAATGGGTTGTACTTAAAAAAGTACTATGCCTAAGATCACATGTGCATGAGTACTTGTATTTTATTGTATCATACTTCTTGTGCGTTACTGTAGTATGCTTTTTCGTTATCTGGTCTCTACCCTTATGTTACATTGTGTTTGGTTTCCAGATGTCGGAGTCTTCGCTACCCCATATTGGCTTCACTGATGGCGCTAGCTGTAGTACTTAGAACCTTGCTTCTGCTGCTTGGGAAATTTACGCCCCTACAAATGAACTTATCACTCTACGAGGTGTGTGTCTTGGTCGTGTGACCAACAATATTGCAGAGTATAACATCATTATCGAATTGTTGATTGATGCGATTTCGCTCGGTATCCGTCACTTGGTCGTACGACTCGATTTGCAGCTAGTAGTACTATAGTTAAGTAATGTCTATGCTATTCGAAGTCCTACTTTATTACGAGTATATTTACGAATTCGCCTCTTGGAACATTATTTTGATTATATTGAGTATCATCATATTCCTAGATGTCTAAATACATTAACTGATGCATTAGCTAACTATGTATTAGACAGACATTTGGGCCATTTATAAACCAATCACATCACACAACACAAGATAAGCCGGTAAAAGTCGTATATATGTATATAACGATCAAAAGCTTCTACAAAAGGTTTATGTCCAAGGACCAAAATTTCAAAATATGACGTCATAGCTTCTACAAAGTAGCATCATGGGTGACGCTCATGATAACACACGACTTCCCGGGAAACCCTATGAAGAAGTCGACCAATAGACTCTGACACGCCCATAGTATGGCGTTGATAACGCTGAGGGATCTCCCCGATAGTCATGTCTAGAATATCAGCAGTCAACCCCTCTAATTTTTTCTCCATTGCCTCATAGTCTTCAGCATCCCATCATGCCACTGGAGCTACCTCTCCTCGTCGTTGAATAGGATACATGCCTGGAGGTCAATATGGCCCCACATCTGTGTCGTCAAAAATAGATTTTTGATCAGTTCTTGAACAAACATAAAAACATTTTATATGATAAAAATCACAAAAACATTTCAAAGAACAAAATGTGTACTTCTTACCAAGGTCACTCCACTAAGAATCCTCAGGTAGGGCTAAATCTGGATCCCCTCGGAAGTCCAGTCCAGCGTAGGCATAGTCATCAACCATCAGCATCTGTGGCTACAACCAGTCAAAGAAGGAATCATTGTATTTGATGATAGGCCCAGCTATGTGTCGGGCCATGAGGTTGCACCACCTTAGCATCCTCAGATCCTGTGGGGCCGGTAAACCCCACTCAACCTGTAATCTCAGTAATGGAACCCTCTCAAGAAAGAAGGACACCAAAAGTGATCTGTACCCGAACTATTTCAGGTCACCCTTCTTGCATTTTTTCAACTGCCTCTTCATACTATGGAGAACTGCATCCAACCAGTTGAAGACTCATGGCTCTGTGAACTCTATGGTATATTGAAAGTAGCTCTGGAGAGCCATGTGTGGAGCTGCGCTCCCAACCATGCATGCTATGGTGAATAAGATGGCTCACAGGGTCAAATCTTGGACCCCCCAAATGGCCACCTTGCCTTTGCTTCTTTCTGCCTCTAGAATGCAATACTGGCGACAATACTCACTCATAGGGAGTCTGCCACCTCGGCTATCGGTCAAGCTAGCATGGTACCCACGTCGTGATAACCCTTTCAGAAAGTAGATATCCTCGATATCTAGGGTCAAGGTGTGGACTCCCACGTGAAACAACTGTTGGTCCACATCCCACATATGAACCAGGTACTCCAACAACCTGATTTGGGCCCTCATGCCTGGAATCCGGAAGAATTTCAAGATCCCACAGTCTCGGAGGGCAGCAACGGTACCCGGGTCATTCTCGACAATAGCATCATCTTCCTCATACTCTCTTTCTCACCACTACAACATCGTGATGGTCAAATTCCTGCATAATAACTATAAGAAGAGAGTCAACAACTCACTTCAAACCTTGGCATATTTTTTATTGAGCAAAGATCAAAGTGAAATTTCATTTTTCGTCCCTCGCGGGTGCCCCTTGAGCACAGTGTGAGATTCTTGCAGGTGCCTTTGAGGCCGCCTATGAGAATCATGCATTCTCGCAGATCCCATATGACTAGCCTGCGAGAACGCCCAGGCACAAGTTTTGGCCCTAAAACAAATCCAAAACCCTGAAATTTGCCAATGAAAATAAAAAATAAACCATGAAAAAGATAGGATATCAAGAGCCTACCTCATTGACAGATACAGTTCGTCAAATGGTCGCTTGTGCCTCCCACGATCGAGCAATGAAATTTGAGGTAAAAAGAGGAGTTTTGGGCAAAGTTCTTGGCAAAAATCACAATGAATATGGTAAAATCCCTTTTACCCACATTTATTTACTTTTTACCATTTTTGTTGATTTATATATTGTTTTATTCATCAAACCTAATTCCTAATAGCCCTATGAGTGTGACTTTTTGCAGATATAACGACTTTGAAGTCCACATGAAGGAGTACAGATGTTTTCTCTTTTTCATCGCATGCACAACTATTTTTTATGGTTTTTAGACAAAACCTCGAGCTTAGTCTTTGTTCGTTCTCGCGCTCAAAAATACATGAGAATGTAATCGAGCACACTTTTATCACTTTTTCGGGCTCATAGAGGTTATACAAAAAAGGAACCCCCTAGAGTTCTCTTTAAGCTCTTTTCAGAATCTCTAAACATGAAAAGATTGCCGAGCGATCTTGTTTTTTTCATGCTCGTTAAAGTATTTGAAGAAAGCATCTGTTGGGTGATAATTTATCTCTTTTTCGGTCTCATCAGACTACTTTACGAAAAAGGAACTGAGAGATTTCTCTTTTAAGTTTTTTTCCAGACTCTATAATCATGAAAAACTTTCGAGTTTTCTATATAAGGACTCGTTAAACAAACATCGAAAGACCTATAATGGGACCAAGCCACTCCTTCCCAGGGTTCGTTAAACATACTCCAAGGGAATCGTCTAAAGGATGAGCTTACATCAACAAGCATATGTTATCCTTCTCAAGCTTGCGTAAAAATAAAGAGGTACTTGCCAGAAATGGTGGGGGGAAATTTGGGAAAAGGATGTGTTTTCGTATTCATATTTTTTGGCAGTAAGTGTCGCTCTTGAACATGACACCCCCTATTCATTATTTGAAGCTGGTTTGTGAAATCAATTTGTCTCTCATTCGACTTGATACAAGGTCATATCCTGAGTCGCCTCTGAGTCAGTGCTGCCAAATCCTTGGTCGTGTCGTCCATATGTTCAAGAGAAGTTCATCCAAAACCTCTATTGAGTCGGCCATCTGCAGTTGTCCATTCTTACCAAGTCAGCCTTCCCTATGTCCATTTTCATCTATATTCATACTCTGTTTCACCTTCAAAATCTGTTACTTTTTTTTTTTCATTGATGGGGGATACATCAAGGCCCTCCTGCAATGAGTCTTTTTCCGTCGACTCCAACTCATTATTCGGAAACAAGACTTAGAAATTATTTGGTACCTTGGAACTTGCATGCCTCAATGGTAGGTTCTCTCACTTTCGACAGTGGGTTTTCATAATTGACCCCTGATGGGAGATTCCGTTGAATGTTCAACCTCAGCTCATTTATTCACATTCATTGGATTATACTACTGTACCTTGGGAGTCATTGACATTAATGGTGATTTCCCTCGCACTTGTTAACGATTTCATCAATGATCAGTAATCAAATGGTTTCTACCATGTTCGACTTCAGCACATGTAATCACATGGCTAGATTCGTACTTTCAGGTGACGATATTGAAGACCCTGGGTCTCATTTTCTTGATCCGGGCTGCGATGGAATGTGTATGATTTACTGACACATAGATCCACTTTGTATGTCACATGGCTATGTCATCTTAATTTGAGTCTTATTGCATAGATCCACAGTGTATTCCTGGTGGCTATGCAGTATATTTGAAGGCATGGATCTACGGTGTATGATTGGTGGCCATGACCTACGTTCATGATGTCATCCGTTGGTGATCTGAGTATGGGAATTCCTACCTCAGAACTGGTATTATATTATGCAGATGCTTGGTTGTTTGTAGGTTTCCTATTAGGTGCACTCCTCGTTTCTGACACACACACGCAGTTTACAAAGTATTTTGGCTGTCACAAATTTCGGCCTCACACTTTGGGGGGCATTCTGTTACACATGATTTTGGTCACTCTGGTGATGTCTTAACAATGGTGTATTTAGGCTCCCAACAAGGACTTTTTGCCTGATAAAAGTATCTCTTCTCTCCTTCCAAAGACATTTTTAAAGTGAGTTCACAGGCTTCCTATGGCCTAGGGTGAAAAAATCCCTCATTCTCACAAGTCACCTACACTTAGGGTCCGAAATTCTCGCATTTTTCTCCATACACAGGGTGCGAACCTATTTTTAAGCTTGGAAAGGAGAAGAGGTCTCGAGGGTTATAGAAGGGAATCTTCTAGAAAATGAGTTGGCATTCGTATGGTTGTCATTTTACTGACTTCTTAGATTTGATAGGATCATCCTCATCCATGTAACTATCTCTCCTTCTCCTATATATTGAAAGGTTTCTCATGGAAAAGGTTAAGCAAGATTGAATGAAGAATTGGTGAAAGAATTGTGTGAAGAACCCTGCTTGGACAGAGGCTTGAAGGCTCTAATTGGTCTATCAAGAGGAATTGGATCTTCTTCATGTAAGTACAGAGAAAGTGTGTGTGTTGGAACCAAGGTTCACTGAAAGGAATCTTGCGACATCAAGGCGATCAAGTTGTATCTTCTACTTTCAATCAATATGATACAGTGACATGTCCCTTTCCCATAAAGTCACTCTTACTTTATTGTGTAATTCCTTGATCATATGCATAAGTTGACGTTGAATACATTTTTCTATATTCACTTTGGTTGGTTTGTGTTTTCTTGGACTTGACCTCACGAGAGCACTAGAGCAAAGTGGGAACAACAGAGACCTAAGGAAAGCGATATAAAGGTATGTCACTTATTCCTCCCTATTAGCAGATTCAATGATTACGACTTAGGGAAAGAGTCGTGTCCTATCTTGTTTTGTTCTGGATCCAGGTGGATCTAGGGAGATATGTTAGTGTACACACCTACCGATTAGTCCGATAACAATACTCGAGACACAAATATAGCCTTATACTTTTCAATACTGCCATCAACTACATGTTTTGTTTTGTAGATCCATTTTGAACTTACTATTTATTTCTCCTTCAATCCGGGGACCACATCCCAGACATCATTCTTTACTATGGAATGATATCCCTCCCCCATGGAATCCTTCCATACCCTCTTTTTTGTAGCCTCTTCATAACTGGATGGTTATGCATCCATGGTATCACACAAACATGCCACATAGCTGGAATACAATTTCGGCTTCTTACTTTCCTTGAGATATTTTTTTGGGGCACCATAACTTTCTACATCTCTGATGATATTCTGTGACCAAGTTGGTATTATCTTGAGAGACAGAAACTCTACTAGCCTCTAAGGTTCTACCATGTCATTATCCTCATGAATTACTTCCTTTGGTTCAAATGTTTATGCCTCTGGAACTCTAGTAACTTCATTCTCCTCCTCGTGAACCTCTTTTGCATAGTCTTGTTTTGATTTGCTGAAATCTGCACTCTCATCAAAGGTGATATCTCGGCTAATATAAAATTTTCGATGACCGAGAATATATATTTTCTATGCCTTCGATGTGTCACTATAACCAACAAATATTCCATTCTTTCCAAATGGATCCAATGTTATCATTTTTTCCTTGGGGACATGCAAAAATACGGGGCAGACAAATATCCTTAGATGGATGAATTCTGACTTCTCTCCTGAAAACATCTCCTTTGGTGTCTTGTTTTCAAGTACTTTGTGGGGACTTATGTTTTGCACGTACACTACAATATTTTTTGTTTCTTCCCACATATGAATAGGTAGATATTGATCATAGATCATAGCCTTCATTGCTTCCATGATTGTCTGATTCTTCCTTTCTACTACTCCATTCTACTGAGAATTGTAGGGAGTAGAAATCTCCCTCTTAATTTCAACTTCCTTGCAATTTATTTGAATTCCTCTGAAGTGAATTCTCCTCCATTATCTGATCACAAGGTATTTATCTTCCGCTCTATCATGTTTTCTACCAGTGCCTTAAATTCTTTGGATTTTCCAAACACTTCATTCTTTGCCTTCAACAAATGGATCCAAGTTTTACATGAGTAATCATCAATAAAAGACACATAATATACATACACTCTTAGTGAAGTTGTTGACATCGGTTCACACACATCTAAGTGCACGATGTCCAATATTGTTTTGGATCCATTATCACTGCTAGGAAAGGATTTCTTCATGTTCTTTCCTTGTGCGCAACCTTTGTACGCGTCGTTTGGTTTTTCCTGGATCTATGGTAGTCAACTCACCATCTTGTTCACACTCGGTAGGGCCTTGTAATGTAGATGAGAAAATATCCTATGCCATAATTCACTGGGATTCACAGTGTCGTGAATTAATGTTGAATCTAATCGCCCTTTCAATTTGTAAAGTTCTTCCTTTTAAACTCCAATCACCACAACATCATCAAAATTCTTCCCTCTAGGCCACATAAGAAATTGTCCATCAACAAATGCAACTTTGTAACCCTTCTCATCCAATGATGAAATTGAGACAAGGTTCTTCTTCAATCCAGGAACATTGAGAACTTCCTTCATCTCCATTGGATTTTGTGAGTCTAACTTGTAGGAGACTTCCCCTACTCCTTTTATTAGATACTAATAGTCATCTCCCAATTTCACCTTGTGCAATGAATCCTTATGAGTAAGGTTATAAAATGAGTCTTTATAACCTGTCATGTGCTTGGAAGCACCACTGTCCACAAGCCAAATGTCACTTCCATGAGTGATAGTTCATGTAAGGGATGAGATAAGAACATACTCCTCATCACTTGATTCATCTTCCTTTGCAACCTTCTTGGGTGGCTCATCATATTCAGCTGTATGAACATGATGCCTTTTACCTCCTTTATTTTCCCTTGGTCTCTGAATGAGGGAAAAATTCCTAGAAATGTGTCCCATTTTACGACAACATAAACATATTATATTTGGTTTATTTATTTGTCCCTTTTGAAAACTTGTTGGGTGAGGAGGGTTATTTATTTTTCTTTCCTTTCCTGGTGTGGGCGTCTAGGGATTGATTATCATATGTCATATTCTCTTCTCTTGCTTCCATATTTGCTTCTTCTTGGTTGCAATATTCCCAGACTAATGAACTTGGGTAGCTTCCTTCTTGAGCATATCCCTTGAATAAATGCATCCCATGACCTTGGGAGGCCATTCAAGGTGGTCATCACCATTTCTTCTCCATTCACTATATCACCAATGGCTTATATGTTCTCCTTGATCTGGTTCACTCTTGAGAAGTAAGAGTGGATGGTTTATGAATTCTGCATCCTCACGTTATTTAACTAAGTTCTCAACATCATTCTTCACTTGATGTTATTTCCTTCAAGTAGTCGAGTTAAGGCATCCATATTTTCTTTTGGACTAGACAATGAAGATATGTGATGAATAAGATGGTCTTGAATGGAGTATACCATAATCCTCTTTGCTTTGACCATATCCTTCTTGTGCTTTACTTTAGCATCACCTCCCTCTGGTTTTGAAACCTCTTCTTTAGTGAACTTCTATAGATCATGTTCTTCTAGGAGGAGGGATACTCTATACCTCCAGTCTCTGAAGTTTTTATCTCCCTCGAGCTTCTCATCAATCTTGGTTTTGTTAGCCATCCTGCCCCTAAATCACAAATTCTAGATTCTGAAGATCTGATCTAGTGAAAAGATGTGCTCCACTAGGGCACACTTTTTAGTGGTCTTGTACTGTTGATCAACCACTCCTATCAAGAAATATGACTCTTTTTGTCTTCTAGATCTATGATATGTCTTCTATTCAGTCCTGCTCTGATACCATGTTATAATTTTAGAAGTTATAGTTATATTCTTTAACATTCATTAACAATTGCATGTAATAGGATTACTAAAAGATAAACAATCAAAGAACACAAGATATATCCTAGGAAACCCTTGTGGAGGAAAAAACCCAACAACCAATTCTTCAGTATAGATTATTTCAACTAGTACAATGTCACGTTATATCTCTCCACAAATATACCAAGACCAAGATACTGAAGACCAAGAAACCAAGACCTCCTGCACTAGACATCCTTTTCTATGTTCCAAATACACAAGAGAAGGCGAGTTGTGTGTGTATGAAAATGAGAGGAACTCTACCTCTATTTATACACATAACTTGACTCCCAAAAATATGCAACCCTACAAGGGGTCATTTTTAATTTTACAATAAGAATAACAATAAAATAATAATTTATTTTGAGCCGATTTATACAATAAGATTACAATAACCTTCTCGAGGTTTTACCAATACAAATACAAAAGAATATCTTCCATAGTTACATCAAAATATCAACAATGTCAAGGAAAGGCATGGCATGTCAAGGTAAGGAAATGCATGGCATGTCAAGGAAAGGGAAGGCATGGCATGTCAAGGCAAGGAAAGACATGTCAAGGAAAGGAATGTCTTGTCAAGGCAAGGCATGGCAAGGAAAGGAGTGACATGTCAAGGAAAAGCATGTTATGTCAAGGCAAGGAAATACATGTCAAGGCAAGACATGGCATATCAAGGAAAAGCATGCCATGTCAAGGAAAGGCAAGTTATTTCAAGGCAAGGCATGGAATGTCAAAGAAAGGAATTTCAAGGAAAGGCATGTCAAGGCAAGGAAAGGCATGTCAAGGCAAGGAAAGGCATGTCAAGGAAAGGCATGGAAAGGCAAGGCAAGGAATGTTAAGGCAAGGCATGGCATGTCAAGGCAAGGAAAGGGAATCCATGGAAAGGAAAGGAATTCCAAGGCAATTCATAGTAAGGCATGACAATGCATGGAAAAGCATGGCATGGAAAGACAAGGCATGGCATGTCAAGGCAAGGCATGGAAATGCATGGCAAGGCATGGTATGTCAAGGCAAGGCATGGCATGTCAAGGAAAGGAATGACAAGGAAAGGCAAGGGAATGCATGGACAAGCAAGGCATGGAAAGGAATGACAACGCATGGTAAGATGTAATACCCCAAGGATGAGCCCATGTTGAATTGTAATGATGTTTAGTGATGTTTATAGGCTAGTGAGACAAGTATTTATAAGTTGGGAGGCTTATGTGTTTATTAGGCCAAAGAACCTAGATGCAAAGGCCAATGAGCCAATTTTTGTATATGTAATTATGCAGATCATTAATAAAAATACATCGTTGCGTGTATACCAACCACAAAGAAAGAGTTATGGGGGACTAAGCTCCACTATGAAGGGAAAGGGAAGGGGGATGAGAGGCTAGGGAAAAGGGGATAAGCTTGAGGGCTTAACCAAAGGGAATATTATAATGTATTTCCTAAATTACTAAGGTTTTGGAAATAAACCTTGTTATCATAAGTTCCTTTGGGGAGAGGAACGAACTCCAAGTGGAGAGAAAAGAGATTTTGGAGAGCCAAGTGTCATTAAGGATGCATGCAGATTTATGTGGGAAATTCCATCATTATGGGGGTTTGTTGACCACTCTTTCCATCTTTTTCCCTATTCCCTCACGCACTGAGTATGCACCCAGTTAGCCATTTTCCACCATTGTTGAACCCTATGCCATTGTGAACTTTTGTAACCTACACACACTGGTATTTTGTTGAGCCCGTACCCTGCCTTACCTAATTTTTCTACTGTGGTTGTCCATTGGACTTAAGAGCTAGACAAAAGAAGAAGGTTGTCAGGTCTGTGGTTTGAAGAGGCGGTTTTTCAGGCCCGTGGGTTGAAGAAGCAGGTTTTCATGCTTGTGATAAACTCTCTCCAGGTGAGAGAGATTGTTGGGGAATTGATTTCTCCTGGAGGGAGTCTAACAACAACTACAAAGCTCTGATAATTTTCGATCTATCCTGTTTTTTAAGCACTGGAAGGGAAGTGGAGCAGTCGATGGATTGTGGAACAATGAAGGTGTATATTCCCGAGGTGGGACAAGAATGTGGGGAATGAGAATCTGTGAGTGGTGGGACTAAGTAGGATCCTTGGAGGGAATCCTTCCTGTTGCATTTTGTAACTTTTCATAGTCTCATCCTAGCCTAGGATTTCCTTTACCGTGGGTGGATTTTAGTCCCATCTCGGGGATGACCCATTGTTGATATCTTGGAGCAATGCGGTCTAAGGCTAGGAGGTTCATGGAAGGTCTGCACACAGTTGATGGTATTCTCATAAAATATAAGTACCAATTCTATGTTAATTTTACATGTTGTGTTTAAGTACATGTCTGGAGTTTATCAGAATTGCATGTGTTTATTGAATGTATGTGTTTATTGTCTCTTCTACATGAATCTGTGTATGAGAAGAATGTTTATATAT
Source organism: Picea glauca (assembly GCA_000966675.3). Classification (NCBI taxonomy): domain Eukaryota; kingdom Viridiplantae; phylum Streptophyta; class Pinopsida; order Pinales; family Pinaceae; genus Picea; species Picea glauca. The sequence goes on along the minus strand of JZKD02S2352320.1, from coordinate 213,251 downwards.
GTTAAATTTTCA
>JZKD02S2352320.1:177660-196042 GCA_000966675.3 Picea glauca | reverse complement strand
TTTGACTTTGTCACTTCACTTTATTATTTAAATAATCCTCTTTGACTTTGTCACTTCACTTTATTATTTAAATAATACTCTTTGACTTTGTCACTTCACTTTATTATTTAAATAATTTCTTCTTTGCAAGTACTTTGACTTCTTTGACCTTTTGGCGTTTCAAGTCAATCATATGATGGTCCTTCAACTTTGTAAGGCCATAATTCTCAAATCATGAGGAGTTATGTGACATTCCACATACCATCGGAAATGGCATGACATGTACTATCCATATAGAATAGTCTTGCCTGCAAATATATCAAAACTCATACCAGTATACATCAAACAAACTTGGGTCCATTGCCCAAGCCTTTGTGCTATCGGAATTCGCTACCGGACTTTCTTCAAGGGTTGAAATCAATGACAACCAACCCAATTAATCAACACCATACTCCTTTTTTTTCTGTTCTTAGCAGAGTTGTACTCCCACCTTAATATTATTGTACTGACAAAATTCCAAAATTATCAATACTGCAATTTATGTAGGAATTTCATGGACTGGCAAAAGATGGTAGGGTTTCTAGGGTCCTGAGGGAAATGGAGTGTTAGGTGTTATAACTCTCTATTATATGTTCATGGTCCAACAATAGTACTCAACCATCTCAGGACACCAACTAAGGAGGCTCAACCATACCCTTAGTCGTACTACCCAATTACTCAGGCACTATAGAAGAATCTTCCCATGTGTTTTTATTGGTGTAATACAACAACAAGATAGTCATTCATATAATCTAAATCTAGTTTCAACTAACCTATAAGAATTCCAACATACCCTTAGGTACGTGGAAGTGAAATTCCATATATATGTGTTATTTGATGTAGTATTACTCAAAGGAGTATCAACACGGGTTGCAAGGGTGTCCAACCAGGTGAAACCACTTCTATTTTCTACGTATGTTATTCCCTTACTACATATTTACCCATTGAACGATAGATCACTATGTTATTTATAGACATCGAAATACATCCCTAGCCTAAAACAAATTCTGTAAATATATTGGCTCGGGAGAGTGTTGCCACTTGTGGTTTTATTTATTAAAAACATAGAAGATTCAACGAAAAAATAATACATTATACCTAGATTTAGATCAGAAATGATAGATTATAAAATCAACAAGAAATTGTAGAAGAATAAAAATACCAAAAACATCAATAAATTTATTGATTAAAGCAATATGCCCTTACCTCTTTGAGGGGGTAGCGTCTAGATGAGCATAGATTCAATTACAATATTATTCATAAGACATCTCATTATGTTGTTTTTGCTTCTTTATATACTTTCTATCTAACCTCATAGGAACTTTCTAGTAGGCAGAAACTTCTAGTAATCCTTCTTACAATTATTTCTTTCACACTATATCTGCTACATGGGACTTATTTAATAGAGATTGCCTCAATACATAGAAACTTTTCTATCTACTTAATGGGGTTAGGGTAGGGCCTTAACATTGAGTTCCCAATTTTCTACATCAACAATGGTATTAGAGGTGGCATTTTTCCTATAGGGGAGAAGGAATTGTAGCTCCATAGTTGAGGTTGCGGGTAGAGTTGCATGGGAAGAAGAACTCCAATTGTGGTTGGGTAGATGTTGTTGAAGGTTTGAAGTAATGGGTAGTTGAAGAAAAGGAAATTGCATTGTGGGTTGGAAGAATTAAAGGAAGATTTGAACTATGCAAGTGGATATTTGAAGACAACTCCATCTCCAATGGGGTAGAATCTATGTGAATATTGGAACAACTCCATAGTTGTGATTGTGCGAAGATTTTTCCCAGAAGTTGAAAATTTGGTGTTTGAGAAGACCACTCCAATTGAGGTTGAGTATATCTATAAATATTAACAATAAGTTTCACATTGTGCAAGTGCATATATGGCTTAGAAAATAATAATTGAAATTGGGAATTTTAGAAGAGGAAGGTCTTACGAAAAATAGGCCTTGGACGAAGCCTATGAAGGTATGAGGAAAATAATGATTAAGTTGGAATATTTAGAAGAAGTGCAAGGGATTGAGAAAACCCTTTTCCAAGGTAGAGCCTTGGATAAATTGATGAAAAGGAAAATCACTTTGAGTGAAGAAGAGGTCCTTGTTACACATGAACAAATCCTAAAAAGATTGGAAGTTTTAGAGCAAGTAGAGAAACCATTCCAAGTTAAGGAATTTGATGTGTATGTTTGATGAAAAGCAAAGAATGGGTGAAAACATCACAGAAGATGAAATAGATGATGAAGAATGTGATTAATTTGAATTTGATTAAAAACATTGGAGTGAGGATGGGGATTATGATTATGACTATGAAATCAATGAGAGAGCACTAGGAGGATGATGTTTCTTGGAGAAATTCAAGTCCCTTAATACATTGTGATGATGTTATGAATTCTAAAATGAAATTTTAAGAAGAAGATTATGATGATTATACTAAAATCATCAAGCATGAAGCGAAGAATGAAGGAACCATAGAGGAAATTTCCATGGAGGCATTGAAATTATTTGATAATTTTGATGTGTGTGCATGCATAGGTATAGGGGAGGAAGAAAGAAACCATGTTAATATTGCAGGTGAAAAAGAAAAAACAATGGAAACGTTGCAAGTGAAGAAGAGGTCAACAATGTTTCTAGCATTAAAATTAAATTTGATAAATACTTTGAATATTCAAGTAGCATTCTTTATGTCATAATTGAAGTTGAAGAACATAGATTTGAAGAAGACTTTATAGAAAAATTGATAGTTCATAAGGAGGCTATGAAAGAGGAATTTAAGTAAATGAATAAACATGTAAAAATAAGCTTTGAAGTAAGATATGATGAAGATTTCATTGATGAAGAAGAAAATATTGAAATCAATAAGTATGTGCAATTAATAAAGGAATCAATGAATGTGAGAAACAAATAGGTTATGGTTGTAAGAATTGAGGATGATGAGTCTAGTATTATAGTAGTTGAGGATAAGGAATATGCAATATTGATGAAGGTTTCAATGGAAATTTCATAAGTTGAAAAGGAAATGGCGTTGAAATCCATAGAAGGTGGAGGCACACAAAAATAAGTTTCCAAGACAAGTATTGGTGAGAATGAAGACTCTTCTATTAAGGAGGAGTAGGAACATGGTTCTAAAAGAGAAATCCATGTTAAGGATGGACATGAAGGATATATGAAGACTTCCCTAGTAGTAGTGGGGAAATATGATGAGACTATCGTAGTTGGAGTAGAATATATAGATGGGGAGAATATAAAACTAGCCTTTGTTTAATTTAGCCATTTAGGTGTTTGTGGTTGTGTAGGTGTTTCCAATAGTCTTAGAGCTATAGAATATTATGATAAAATCTACTCTAATGAAGTGTTAAAGATAACAAGAAACAAAAACAAAATGAAAAAAATGAAAATGAAGGAAATGATGTTGAATGCATACCAAGAATTGAGGATAAGGTTGAATGAGTTGATTATGATGATGTTGAAAGTGTCGGTGTTGATGAAATAGCTAAAACTAGAAGAGTTGAAGGTATTGATGAAGGGAATCATGAAGAAATTCCCAAATTGTAGAGTAGTAGTAGCATAAGTGAAATAAATGGAGAAATTGATGAACGTAAGAAAATTTTAAAATGTGCAGAAGTAGATAAAGGAAGTTATTTAAAGAAGAAATTAATAAAGAAAATAATGAGCCTATTTTTTAGTGTGTGGATCAATATGATTCATATGTTGAAAGTGAGGATGGTAATGAGGAATATGATATAATAGAAAATTGTGATATTTCCTTTGAGAAAGAACAGTCTAATGAGGAATTTGTTGAATAAATTCTTATGATGTGGATCCTTTAGGAGCTCAAATATTGTTATTAGTTTCTAATGTTGTAGGAGGCTATTTAGAGGATTAATGTTGATGAAAAGTATGTTGCAGATAGTTGGTGAGATGATGATATACCCACATTATAGAAGTTGGATATAATCAATATTGAGATAGAAACCCATGGAGTGAAGGGCATTGTCTATTTGGATGATGGTAAGTTGATGGTGTTATAGCACATTTAGACAACTCCATGTCTTGGATGCATGGATTTGGCCACCATACCCCCTATATACCTCTTTTGATGAATTTTATCATTATGTAGACTGTATAGACTGCCTCCTTGGAAATCATATGCTATTTTCAGTCACTAAAGGAACATACACCTCAAAAAGTGACTAAAAAATATAAAATTTGTGAAAATTACCTGCTCCTAAGTAGGGTTTACAAGAAAACTACTTTTGTAACTCCCTAAAACGCATGCCAAACTATGTCAACCAACTTGAATTGGTATAAAAAGAGGCACAATTGAAGGAATGGGTGCAAGCACTGATGCAATAATAGAGTTATCCTCCTACCAAAACAATTAAGAGGTTGTTATTTCTGAAGGTTTTTATGACCTTCATCCCTCGAGGAGCCCCTGTCCTCGAGTATATTTTCCCCTTCATAATTTGAGGCATAAGACCTTGTAGTATTCCTCATTCTTGTGTGGCGAAGGTTTTCAAAGTCTTGAAGTAGTCTTGAGTGACCCGAGGATGGAGGAATACAAATGATGGTTACAGAAGGTGCCAGCAGCAGATCATGTATGTATTTTTTATTGTTGTTTCATTATAATCAAAATGGAAATATCTCTTCTTTCCCTCCTCCAAAATCTATGTTAACATTAAATTATTGATATCTTTAATTTTTTGGTGAAGGAACTAACTTATCTTATAGTTAGTTAAGGTAGTTAATTCATGCTAATTTTTGTTTCTACCAACCAAGTTTGAGAAAGGTACACTTTTCTATGTGTGTGAGTCTACAAGTGTGTATAGGAGGAAGGATAATTCGCACATGATTCATCTCCAACCGAGCACCGGGACCAGGTAGGTCCTCTCATAACTAACTAGTAGTTACATTTAGGCATTGTAGACAAACCTTAAGGATAGAATTGTATTGTTTTCCAATTTCCTCTGTTAATAGTCCACCCTAGCTATAGGATTAGTTTTATCTACAACAAAATTAGAAACTCTATTTGGGAAAATTCTTTGAGTTTTTATCCATAGGGTTTTCTTCCTTGAATTTATGTCTTTGTTTATGGTTTTGTATTAAATTTTCATTCTAATTACCTTGCTTCTAGTATAATAGACTGATTTTCAAGGGTTGTTTCGGGGTATTCTGGAAGTTTTCTTCCCAGAACCAAGTCTGTACACAACTTGTTCTTGAAAAAAAAGCATACATATTCATGTTTCCTTCAGCATAAAAGCATATAAACACAAGTTGTTAGACAAGGAAATGAGTACATGTCCCAAGTCTTTATTTTTCACCTATTTCTTCCCTTTTTCCCTTCCTTTTTGCACTATTTTATACTCTAAGGTTTAGGGTCTATCTATGGTAAGGTTTTTCTTGTGAATTAGTGCTTTTTCATTTGGTTAGATCATTTTGTAAAGAAAAAATAAAAGCACTCCTTGCATTCTCGTTTCTTTTTCTTTTTTGTGCATTTGAAGTAGAAATTGATTAGTTGCATTTTTATTTGAGCTCCTTGGTAATTAAGGTTGCATTATCGTAGTCTTAAAAAAAGAAAAATATTGCTGTGTTTTCATTTTCATTGTGATTTCATTAAAGTTTTTCGTAATTTTTATTGAAAACCAAGTACATTGAATAATTAGTGTAAAGAGATGAATTTTTACCAGTGTTCATAAGTTTTTATTTGCAAAATAATCTAAAAACACCACAAGTTGCACTATCTCTCCCTAAATAATCAACATCATATAAAACAAATGTTTAACAAAATCAACCAGACTTTTTCTTGTTAGGAAAACCAACAATAGTTTAGTAGTAGGGCCTTGGTGTAATATTGGATAGTGAATTCTCTAAGGCCGTGAAATCAAACTAGAACTAAATAGTGAGTACTAAAATCCATTAGTAGTAATAAGCACTTTTTGGGAAAGCACCTCTAACAAAAGTTTCAAGAATGAGGTCATGCTAGAGTAGGTGGAGGTGATATCCCATCTTTCACTTGTTTTGGTTTTGTTAGGTTACTACGTGTACAAGGGTTTTGGGAAGTGTCAAGTCCTTTGAGTGACATAACTTATCTAAAGCTTCAGGCTTTGTTTCCTTACCCACACATGTGGTCCCGACCTAGGACTATTCCTCCTAGTCACCAATAGTTAAGTGGTAACAATAGTGGCCATTCCTAGGATATCTCATGGGTGACTGCAAGTGGGAATTTCTCACAATACCTGAGGTAGATGCATAATCATCATTTCATCTCCCTTGGAGGGTACCCATGATCAAGAGGGTACTTCCACCTTAGTTTATTGTTAAGGGAGGTTACCATAACTATCTCTCACACCTCCTTTAGCTATTATTGTGACTTATTCAACCCATATCAATTTCCAGAAGCACTCAGTTCTTCATTGTATTGGACTTAAGACCTAACCAACCTAAGTTAAGCTTTGGGAGAGTAGTCTATTTACCGATTTATCTCATGAATTTTTTAGTTGATTTCTCTTTATTTGTTTGATAGATGGCCCTAGGTTGTCTTTTTCTCATTTATTTTGACTCATTGATTCAAAGTTGTAGACTGACCACTCTATCGGTCTAGAAGGACCCAAGGTATTTCTCCAGAAAGTGTGTATCCACCTCCTCAAATGCATAGGTTGAATAGTGTTGACTCTCCTACAAGGGAGCCAGAAGAAGAGGCTTAGAAAAACTTTAAAAACCCAAAAAGGAAAGAGATTAGTGAGGAAGAAATATCGACTAAGGGATTCTTAATTTATGTGGATGGTCACATACCGATTCCTGGGAGGGTTCCATCTCTGTATCCCTAAGATGATCTTGGTCCTATTAATTTCAAGGATCTCATTGATCCTACTCCACCAAACTTTAACCCACCTCTCACTAAGCCTCACAATACTCTCCTTTTGCACACTCATACCTTCAAGAATCCAAGTCACATTGTAAATCCTTTTCACCAGTGGTATATCATGGGAAACATCGTTAGTAATTCAAGGTCAATAGGAACATACCCTGATCCATATTATATTAAGAATGACATGAAGAAAAATATATAACAAGAAAACACACATAGATATTACAAGAAACAAAATAATATAGTTAAACTCATATTCTATTAAAGACTGTCTAAAATACAAAATATTGTAAAATGCAAAGAACACAAGCTAGCTCAAATGGAGGTAGCTTATCTCTCAAGACATAGATGGGACAATTATTCTCATTCACAAGAATCTGATTACAAAGAGGTAGAAAATTCCATTTAACATAAAGAATCAATGAGAAAACCATAAACATCCAAAACCATAGCCCTAGAATATGAAACACCAAAAGGTTTTTGGGCCCTGATGTGGTTAGTTGATACATCAACTTTCCGAGGGTGAAAATTTTGGATATGATATTTGTTTGGGGTGCTCGATATCAATTGGAAAGTTGTATCCAAGGAGTACACATTCCGTTCAGCCTCGAATTTTCCTTTATCTACATTATAGGCACTACCAAGCCAAAAAAAACATTGTTTAGGGCCTCAAAGTAGCCCCATATGTTTAGGACTTGAAAATCATAGAAAAACTACCAAAATGTGGAACCATTCTGAATTAGTGGAACATGTGGGTAGCCACCAATATCCATATATAGCATTCCTCCCCCCTTAGGAATAAATGGTCCCCACTGCATCAAGTTCCTCCATCAGATGGGGAAACTTCTGTTGAATATGACTCCTAGTGAGCCAATTTCCCTAGTGAAGAAGTTTCCCAGCTTTGACGACCGGATGGAGTTGGATGTTCTGTTGGTGGGTGCCCTTCATCTTGGTGTCCGTGATCTGATAAACTATTTCCTATTCAATGGAGTCAAGATTGATTTCTCTAGGGACCAAGTTCTTGGCCACGTCTGAAGTGTCCAAACGAGGTGAAAAATATGGTCGAAGTAGTTCCACATTAAATACCAGGTGCAAGTCAAGGAAAGGGGGGATACTCCATTCAAAATAATTCTTACCCACATCCTTGGTGATGATTTAAGTCCCATATCAAAGTGGTAGGAGATTCCAATGGGATCCTATGAGGTGCTCTTTTTGTAAATGAAACCATACCTTATCTCCCACCTAAAACTTATATGGTACATGATGTTGATTGTGGCGTTTTTTATACTTGGCATTGGATTTCTACAAAATGTCATGAACTTGTTATTGAATGTGATAGATTTTCTAAACAAATTTGGTTGCTCGATAAACCTTAGTATGATCATGGGAGAAATATTCCTATGAAACTTCAATGGGAAGAGCTACGCCAATGGGGGCCAATGTATGGAACCCCAAACACACTTGAAAAGGGTTGTGGCCAATAGAGTTGTGGAGGGATCTATTGTAGCTATGTTGAACATAAGGAAGGATCTCATCCCATGTGCATGGATTTTTGGAATTAAACATCCTCATGATATGTACAATCATCCTATTGACTGCCTCTATTTTCCCATTAGTCTATGGGTGGAAGGAAGTCGATTTGTTCATCTTGGTGTCCATCATTAACTAGAGGTTGGAGTAAAAATTACTCAATAACCTACTATATTGATCGGAAATAATGGTATGTGGGAGCCGAAAATGAACCCAAACACATTCAAAGAATATCTTAGCAGTGGTCTCGACTATGATTCTCTTCTTGCAAGGTGCCAAAACTGCCATATTAGAGAATTGATCAATGACCACAAAGACACAGTCATTCCCATGCTTGGTTGAAGGCAAACTAGACATGTAATCCATGGAGATGGACTCCCAAGGCCTATTAGGAGTAGGAAGAGGTGTGTATAGCTCCTGTTTCTTGATGGTGGGTTTGGAAAAGGTGCATGCAATGTAGGATCTGATGTACTTACGGACATCTTGTCGAAGCTTCATCCAATAAAAATTATTTTACAGTACTACCATGGTTTTGTCCACATCAAAGTGTCATGCCGCCCGATTGTAATGATATTCCCAAATAAGATTTGCATGTTCACTTGAAGGATCATGGAGATGGATTAGATGGAATAGTAGTCCACCCTAGAGATGAAAGTATGGAATTGGTCTGTATGCACTCAATATTTGATAGGGAGAAGAAAATTCGGAGTCACTATTGTATAATTATGGCCACTCAAATCTCTCATTTCCACAGTAGTTAAGAATTGTGGCTACTTCCACAACTGAGGGTCAATTGAGGTAGTCTGCAACATGATTGGTGTTTCCCTTATTTTTCTTGATGTTCAAGTGGAATTTTTGGAGGTACATGGACAAATTATGATGGAGATCATTTTATAACTTGCCTTGTATATGCATGGATTACAGAGGCCTGTGATAAGTTTGGATAATCGTTTCCTTCCATAAAATGTAATGCTTCCACTATCAACATGATTGAACAATGGAGTATATCTATAGGCACGGTATCTTTGAACAACATCAAATAGTGTTTCACTATGATATGCCACCAGAGTCTCATGTTGAGTGAAGACTGCACTGATGGAATAATATAACACATCTATCTCAATCTCAAATGGTTGTTGCAAGTCTGGTATAATAAGGATTGGTACTAAGCAAAGGCATAATTTCAAATCCTTGAATGCTTTCTGTTGGGAAGTGACCCAAAAAAACTTGTCCTTTTCTCCACCCTTCAAGTTCATCTGGATTAAGGCCCATGTGATATGATAGAACACCAACACAAACCTACGATATAAATAGGCAAAGCCCAAGAGACTACAGATCTCAATCAATTTTTGCGAGGCCGACCAATATCGGATGGCTTGGATCTTGGCTGGATCCAAATGCACACCCTGCTTATCCACGATGTATCCAAAATATTGTATTCTATGCATGTTGAAGGAACACTTCTCTAAATTTTTCATATAACTTGTGATGTCCTAGGGTGCCCAATACCTACTCAATGTGCTTTAATTTATCCTCCCAGGTTTTGCTAAATATGAGAATTTCATCTAGATATACGATCATAAATAAGTTTGTGATGGATCACAATATATCATCCATCATCTGCATGAATGTGATATGGCCATTAGTCAAGCCTAAAGGTATGACCAACCACTCGAAGAGACCTTATTTAGACTTGAAGGTTGTCTTCCATGTATCAGTTTTCTCAATCAACACCTAGTGGTAGCCTAACTTCAGATAAATATTATTGAAAAGATTGGCTCCCTTGAGCTAATCGAGAAGATCATCAATTTAGGGGATGGGGTAACAGGTTTTTACTATGATATTTTTCAGGGCCCTCTATTCAATACAAATTCACCATCTCGTGTCCTTCTTTTGTACCAGAAACATTGGGATCCCACAAGGTGAGGAGATTCATCTGATGTGACAATTCATAATTAGTTCTTGGATCTGCCATTTTATTTCTTCATTCTCTATAATAGAAAACTTGTATACAGGGCCGTTAGGAAGAGGAGCACTGTGTTATAACCCTAAATTTCTCTACACATGCATACATGGCCTTGGCCCTCTTACTTGCATTTTTTTCCAAAGCACTGTTGAGTTTCTCTTCTTAAAAGAACAATGCTTTGAATATGTACGTTCCCTAAACCATTACTTCTCACGTACATATGCTTTTTGCACCACTACATCTCGTGTACATACACATGTTGCACCATTACAGCCCGCGTATACTTGAAAAAGTTGCAAAAAATAACAAGTTACAAGGAATTCATTGAAATTGATGGGCTATTGGAGGTTTCCCAACTAATCCATTGGCTATAGCCTGTCACCCAACTGAATAACCATCCTTTTGGCATATAAAAGGAGGTGTTGGGGGGGGAATTTCAAATCTAAGCATAAGAATAGTGAAACTCTGCCTAAATTCGCTTCCCCTCCTTTCCCGAGACATTGCATCCCTTTTGTGAGAATTGCCTCAACATTCCCTCATTAGCCCCTTCTTCCTCCATTAGAACCCATTCACTTCCCAAGAAGAGATCATAAGGTTGATAGGAGAATTTCATACAAAGGTGCACTTGGAGCTTGGTGAAGAGGAGCCCGGACCAAGTTTGCGGAGTGGTAGCCGACTTTGATTGTAAAGGTATAATCATTGTGTTATTAATAAAAGAATTACTTTTCCTGTCCCAAATGATGGTGTCTTGAATACTTTTGTTGATTTATGTTTTGACATTATAACATCTAACCCTAACTTGTATATGAAATAGCATGCTTGTCATTTCCTATTTGTCAATATTTGGATGCAGGTCAGCCTTGGGAGGAGGCGTGTAGTCAGGGAAACTTCCAAGCGCAAGGAGGTCATCACCAGACGTGGGATTAGAGGTATAGTTACCCAATCTTCTTTTCCTTTCTTTCTTCATATAAGTTTTGGTATGTTTAGGGTATTTTAGAGAATTAATTGATTTTTAGACGGTTAATTGATCTGCCTACATTATGAACCCTGGTGTAGTCATAGGGGCATTTTCCCACTAGCAGAACTGGCGACCATACTGGTGATAGCCTCTAGGGTTTTTTAGGGGATTTTGGGTTGTTTGATTGGTTTGTTTTCCTTTCAAGTTTGTGTCAAGTTGTTTGAGTCTGTCAAGGGATTTTGGTCACCTTCATGTGCTATACCAATGGTCCCTACCCTATAAGTTTGTCTGGTCATTTATTTTTTGGAAAGATACAGAGGTGTACACACCCTGTCTTGAGTCAACCCACATACATACGTGCTCTTCTCAATAAACAGCCTGCGTACATACGCAGGTTGCTGATGCAACAACCCACGTCTTTGTTTCAAAAAAAATTTTGAAAAAGAGAGAGTTTGCCTCTTTCCTAATTGAAGTTTACACTTCTCAAGGTTTTCTTAGATTAGTCCAGATTCTTTGTTTATAGCCATAGCCTGGGTATAGTTTTTCATTTTACTTGTTTCTTGGTCCTCTTGTGTTTCCTATCATTTTTTTCTTATTTTTAGCTTGGATTTTAAGAAAAAACAATCGTGAATTCATCAGTTTCTTTTAGAATCTTTTGTTAATTTTTCTTTGATTGGAAGAAAATATAAAAAAAAACTTAGTTTGTTAGGTCACTTTCTTTCTTGGAATTTGATTTGCATTGTTAATTGAAAAAAAAAAAAAAATTAGTGTAGTGTTTTGTTTTCTTCTCATCTTGAAATCATTTCAAAAGAAAAAATAAGAAAGATAATCCCTCTTTGTCAGTGTTCTTGTAAGTTTCATTTTTTGCAAGAGTCTTAACAACATCAGTTGCACTACCACACCTTTCGAGTAAATTAAGTCTTTAAAAAAGAATGCATAAACTAAAATAAACTAGACTTTTTATGTTTGTAGGATCAAGCAACTAGTTTAAGGTTAGGGCCTTGAATTAGGTTGGAGAGGAAACTCTTCAAGGCTGTTAAATCAAACATTGGATCCTGAGTTAGGGAGTGTTTAAGTCCAGTGTCCTAAAATTTATCTGGGACCCCCCTCTAACATAGGGGATAAACACGAGGTCACGTGAGGAAAGGTAGTGGAGATAACCTCTCCAAATCCGGACTGAACATAGTGGGGAGCGCATATTGAGGATCTATCTTGGGAGTACTACCGACTACATTTTCCTATAGATATTTTTGGACCTCAAATTCATCCGATATCCTCTGTTGTCTTCCAGACCATTTTCTCTCGATACCCTCGATAGGTTTCAGACTTGTTATCCTTCTCATTGCGATCCGCCCGAATGTCGATTGTACCCGCCTGGTGACTAACTACGAGATGGAAACTTAGTTGCCCATATTCTAGGGAATTACATGGGTGACTGCAGGGGTATACCGTGGTACTTGGGGCAGACATTGGATCATGCTTTGCAGAGTATACCTAGAGGGTGCTTCCGTGTTCGAGTTTCACTTACAGTGGTTAGTTTCTCTGGTGTTGATTGGCGTAATTGTCATTCCTACTAGATAGTCGTCTTCTTGATTTTCCTTTAGGAATTTTTAGTGTGTGCTTTGTGCTCCCTAGTTTTCCATAGTGAGTTAGTCGCTCATTTATTTGGGTCTCTGACCTAAGGTGGTACATCACCCACTCTGTCGGTCGTGAGGACTTTTTTGTCTTCCACTTAGAAACGTGGAGTTGTCTCTTTATAGGTGTTGTTTTTTATAACACTAGTTCGTCGGAGTTAGTGTGTGAAACTTTTATGGACTTGAACGATCCCACAAGGAGAGAACCTATGCATAAGATATTCATGGTGAATGTTCCCGATGATACCAACCAAGGAACCCCTTGCCAAGGGGATTCTTGTGCTTTTCCTTTCTTCAAAAACGTTGGTGTCCCTTTGATGGCCACTTTGTACATTCCTGGGTTGAATGTGGAACTATCAGTTTGGTTGGATACCATTCCAAATGTCCTGAATGCTCTTCATGCTTCTTAGTTAAGAACCTTATGTCATGGGCATCATGTTAATGTTCCTTCATTAGCAAATTCTTCTCCTCCTCCTTCTCTCATATCTGGTGAAAGTATAGTTACTAGTAACCGAAATTCTAAACAAAATAGAAAGAGGAAGAATAGGAAGAAGAAATCACCAACCTCTACGAGTCATGTTGGAGATAGGTCATCAACCTATGCAAGTCATGTTGAATACCATCACCCAACCTCTGCAAGTCATGATGGGGGCATGAACCTAGTCCCTACAATTCATACTGAATTTCAACAACCAACCTTTGCTAGTCATTGCGGAGGATAAAATACTGTGGTTTATGTTTTCTTCCCTTTTTGGAGACTTTCCAGGTTGACTATCGAAGAGACTCTTGGTTTGAGCCTAGTAGTGGGCTCTACCTGAACCAGTATTATGCATGAGCCGTAACCCCCTGGAGTCTTCTTTAAGCCCTTTTCAGACTCTCTAAACATGAAAATATTTTCGAGAGATCTTGTTTCCCTTCACGCTTGCCAAATTCAAATTTGAAGGCACGTCTGTCTAGTGGTAGTTTACCCCTTTTTCGGTCTGGATGGTCAATTGTATGAATAAAGGTATACTCTAGGAACCTTGGTTCATTAGAAGAGTATTCTCATGCATAATTTTAACCCTTTTTCGGACCTGAGGGACTAAATATACGAAAAAGGAACATTCTCCTTGGTTTTGGTTTATCACCTTTTCCAGGCCTTGGATATTACTTACAAAAAAGGAACCCCCACGGAGTCCATAGTTAAGCTCTTTTCAAACTCCCTAAAATTGAAAAGATCGTCGAGTGACCTTGTTCCTTCACACTCGTTAAATTGGTCCAGAAGAAAATCTACTGGCATGAGTTTACCCCTTTTTCTGGCCTGTTTATTATGGAGGAAAAAGGTATGCCTCGGGAGATTCATCTTACTGTGAGAGTTCTCTTCAGTGAATTTTATACTTTTGGGGGCTAAGGAGACTAAATTCAGAAAAAGGTTGTGAGTCCATAGTTAAGATCTATTCAAACTCCTTAAAATTGAAAATATTGTTGAGTGATCTTGTCTTTATCGCACTCTTTAAAATGGTTTTGAATAGACATTTTTTCGGTGCCAGTTTACCCCTTTTTCGAACCGACTAGACTATCTCTGAAAAAGGTACTCCTTGGAGTCTTTTTTTACGTTTTTTCAGACTCTCTAAACGTGAAAAAACTATCGATCTTACCTTCTCTGGGCTCGTTAAAAATCCATTGAAGGGGGTTTCATTGTGTCTCACTAATTGCATTTGCATCTCTGCATATTTGGCTTAATTATGGCTCCATGTTGCTCGCAACTGAACCTTTGCGGCATGCCTTATACGCAAGCCTTGTAGCATTTTTCCTCTGCGACCTGACACCTTGACCCATGGAGGAATTTTCCCCAAGTATCCTTTTCCTGCACATGTCTCCTTGCTCTGAGCATTAGTTTTTTCCTTGTTCCTGGAACTAGTATGCTTTCTTGTGACACTCGTTCCTCCTTTGTAATGTAACATTCTTTTATTCTTTTTTAAGATCTTTAAAAAATTGAAAAAGACAAAAAAACTTAAAAACCCAAAAAGAGGGGATGGGAAATATGCATTCTTTTTTGGCAACACAATGATTCTCCCTTGGACAAAGCACATCCTTTTGTTTGTTCGTCAAGCATTGGGATCTATCATGACCTTAGGAAGTTTTTCTCGTTACATAGAGTTGTGTCCTCCTCCATTTGGTTACTCTTCCAAACACATGGAGAGTTTGCATTGTCTCCTGCATCGTGAACTTATGTCAATGTAATGCTTCCTGAGTCTGATCATCTTTCGTGCTTTTTTCCAAGGGAAGTTTCACCCAACCTAAGTCGACCTTTCTCCAGTTTGTCTCTTGACCTCATGTGTCAGCGATCCCAAAATTCCAATCAAGTCCTGATTCAAAATTGACGAATTTCTCTTCCTGATCATCGATATCCTCTTGTCCTTTCCCTATGAGTCGTCAAAGACCTCAGGGTAGTGCTTTATACACTCCCATTATACTCCTACCTGATTTTTGAAGATATTTAAGTTGTTTCTTGAGCTATGAAGACCTCATCTCCAGCCATCGAGCGTTATTGGCTTCTTGAATATGGATACTATACTTGGATATCTTTGATTTTGAGATGTAGATTTGTTGTGTATTGCTCGCGGCTAAAATTTATATAGTTATATGACATGGAAATGAAGTTTATTTGATTTCCAACCATGATTTATTTTATCTCGAGCATGGGTATGCCCACCTCAGAGAGACAATTTTTATTTTGCAGATGGCACCTCCCGAACTTTGGTCCTGGGCTCACTCATTTTTGTACATTGGTGAAGATTTTGTAATGTATTTCGGACATCGGATGCTCTTTTGACCTCACACATTAGGGGGCATCTGTTATAACCCTAAATTTCTCTACACATGCATACATGGCCTTGGCCCTCTTACTTCCATTTTTTGCCAAAGCACTGTTGAGTTGCTCTTCTTAAAAAACCATTTTTTTGAAGATGTATGTGCCATGTACCATTACTGAACACGTACATACGCTTGCTGCACCACTACATCTCATGTACATATGCATGATGCACCATTACAGCCTGTGTATACTTGCAAAAGTTGCAAGGAATTCATTGAAATTGATGGGCTATTAGAGGTTTCCCAACTAATCCATCGGCTATATCCCGTCACCCATCTGAATAACCATCCTTTTGGAATATAAAAGGAGGTGTTGGGGTCCCATTTCAAATCTAATCATAAGAATAGTGAAACTCTGCCCGATTTCACTTCCCCTCATTGCCCAAGACATTGTAGCCCTTTTGTGAGAATTGCCTCAGCATTCCCTCATTAGTCCCTTCTTCCTCCATCAGAACCCATTCACTTCCCATGAAGAGATCATAAGGTCAAGAGGAGAAGTTCATACAAAGGTGAACTTGGAGCTTAGTGAAGAGGAGCCTGGACCAGGTTCGTGGAGCGGTAGCCGACTTTGATTGTAAAGGTATAATCATTGTGTTATTAATAAAATAATTAATCTTCCTATCCCAAATGATGGTGTCTTGAATACTTTTGTTGATTTTTGTTTTGACATTCTAACATCTAACCATAAATTGTATATGGAATAGCATGCTTGTCGTTTCTTGTTTGTCAGTCTTTGGATGTAGGTCATCCCTAGGAGGAGGCGTGCAGTTAGCGAAACTTCCAAGAGGTCATCACGAGACATGGGATTAGAGGTATAGTTACCCGATCTCCTTTTCCTTGCTTTCTTCACATAAGTTTTGGTATGTTTGGGGTAGTTTAGAGAATTAATTGAATTTTAGACGGTTAATCGTTATGCCTACATTATAAGCCCTAGTGTATTCATAGGGGGGGGTTTCCCACTAGCAAGATCAAAGGAAACAATATATCTACTTGTGACTCATAATAAACCTGAAACCCACACTCACAGTGAAATAATGATGAGTTGATTTTATTTGAACTAATAAAAACCTTGAAATAGAATTCAATAGAATCTTGAAAATTCTAAGAAGCATCCTCCTTTTGTTCCCAAAGATTGAATTGTTGTTGCACAATATCTACTTTCTTGATAAAATAAGGTTCTTCCATGTGTATATCCAATGAGGAAGAGGCAGGAGACAATATGTTGAATTCTTTTTCATAAAATTCAAAATCAACATAATAAATTTGCTTATCATCCCTATCATATGTGTGTTCTTTAAAAATTTCAGAATATGATAATGAAAAACTTATTTATTTAAATCTCGTTGTTTACTCATCAAAATCCTCATATTCAACATAGACTAGCTCAACATCAATGGAGTCTTGAAATATGATTGGAATCACAATGTAATCACTAGTGAAGGTCACAGTGGATTTTTTAGATCATGGAGTCGTTAAGGGAATCACAGTGAAGTCGCAAAGAGAAGAGTAATTAAAGAGCCTGCATATATCTTATTATGTTCAGCATTAGAAAACAAGTATGTTCAATGTTGTACTCCCAGGGAAGATAAGTCTTTCAAATATCTTCCCCGGCAATGATGCTAAAAATATGTTGTTCTTGACATTGATCTAGAATCAAAGAACAATGTCAAGGCATCTCATAATAATAATTCAATTTATTAAAATGACCTTTTAATACCCGTGATTTAATTTGATATTTCAATGAATAATAATCAGAAATAAAGAGGCATATTCTCATCATAAATTTCTTTCAAAATTAATAAGATGGAAAGCAGAGTTGAGATAAACAATAATTGAAAGAAAGAGTAATGTATCCAATCCTAATAAATATTAATTCATCTCCAATAGAATAAATAGCAGAGGATTTACCTATGTCATGAAATATGAAGAAGTTTAACAAAATATAGAAGCACGGGTCTTACTTAACTCACAGCAAAGCAGAGGAACTGTTGTACTTGTATAATTGTTCTGTAATTTACCGCATTGGAGGTTGTAACAATTTGCATCAACTATGGCATGGATAAACTGATTAGAAGATAATGGTTTATGGAAACATAGAGAAGAAGCACATAAACCCTAGAAATGAAAATCAAAATCTCTCTATCTTCTATAGAAATAGTTTTTATTGAAAGTTGTGTATTTTCTCAAAGCACAAAAAGTCCCCTTTACAATATTTTGGATAAATATTTATGCAAAGAAATAACAACATAATTTTTGTATTCGATCCTTCAAATTATAAAAATAGATTAATTACATAATTCCCATATTTTTTCTACTACTGAAGCGAAACCTCCTCATTTTGTTAGTTTGGATGCTCCAACTCAAACCCTTGACAATTACAATACACAACAATCGTTGGATTACCTTAGTATGTCATCACGATCGTCAGATGATGCTTTAATTTGTTATCTCGATTATTAATTAATCCCACATTTATCACATGATTTGGTTTTCATGGATTTATATATAATAGTCATTTGTACTCAATTTGAAAACAAATAAAGAAGCTACA
>JZKD02S2352320.1:150473-168154 GCA_000966675.3 Picea glauca | reverse complement strand
AACAAGTTAAATAGCATAATTTCCAAGAAAACATTATGAAATAAAGCAGAGTTCAATGCAACATATTCATATGCTTCGAAAATCAGAGTGACACATACCATGATACATGGACTCATTACCTCATGGAGCAAGACCCACTGCTACTTCAGGACCAAGCTGGTGGGATGGATGTTGTTGTTGTTGATAGATGGGATGCACTGAATAAAATATGGGCCCTCTGAGGCCAAGCTCAAGTTGGTTGGCTCTCGATACTCCATGTCTAGGAAATGTGGGCCTCGAGACATAATCTCCTTAGTTATCCCTAGGATAATGGATAACATCTGGCCCCAACTCGGGGACATGTGCTCATCATAGAGCGCATGTGAACCTCAACATCTCTGGCATGACCTGTATCTGCTAGATCTCAAAAAATGAATTTGTAATCTTTAGGGTGGTGATATCATCCCTTGCTCATATATGATACAATGGAATAAAAGTAAGCAAGCATATATATACAAAATTAACATGAATCTACAAATATAATACTCTAACATGATATGTAGATGGTATATACAATGAATGAAAATGCCTACCTAACTTACCTGTACTTACCTGTGAAGTCAATTCTTTGCCCCATGATGGGGTTTAAGGAGGTGTCCACTAACCGGTAATGGATGTCTTCTTCCTATAGATAGTAAGAATCATTGATTGACTTCATTTCGACTCTAAAAGGTCCAAGACAAAACTGCGTATTCCCCTTAACATTAGTAGGCTCTCCCATTTTTGTATCCCACATCCAGACCGTATCTCCCTCCTAATAATCCTTTGTTTTGAACTTGGTTGTTTCTTATATAACTCTAATATATTGTTTTGAGGGAGGAGGGCGGGATTCAACTGTGAATACTTCTTCTTAGGTTGGTCTGATCAGTATATTGTCATCCCCTTTCTTTAATATCTTGACAGTCCCAACTTCTTTGTCCTTGTATTTTTCTAGGAGTTGTTGATATTCTTCCTTCTTTGGCCATTGTATTTTATCAAAATCTTCCTCTGAAGAAAAAATCAAATCATTTGGAGAAAATACAGGAAGGTTTTCCTTGATTGGTTCATTTGTTTCATTAGTTTCAACATCATTTTCAATTTCTTGCACATGGACCTTGGCCATTGGCACATTTCAGAGGCACTCTATTGTCACATCCTTCATGGGCACATTGATGTAAGTTAGATCCATTTCCAATGTACCTCCCAACATTGCATAAAACTTCTTGGAAGAAAGCATCCCCCATACATCAGGGACATCCACGACCACATTATCCATGTGGATCACTCTCTTGGGATATTTACCATGGCGTACTTCAACATTTTTTAATACCCCATAAGTGGGTATAGCCCTGGATTCAAAACCACACACATTCCAATAAGGTTGTGTATCCTTTAGGCCTAGTTTCTCCATGACCTTCAAAGACATCATGTTAGCACCTGCTCATGAATCAAGCATACGATTATTAAGAAAAATTTTATTAACTAATAATGTCATGAATAAAGGTGGGTGTCCATCATATTGAACCCTAAAATGGTCTACTTGTAACATGATAGGAGGGTCCATTGGCTTATCTGATACTTTGAAAAAAAAAATGAACCTTTCTTTTACAGATGGAACCTTCATGACTTCCCTTAGTGGAATGGTTACGTGCATTTTTTCCAATGCACCTTCAAAGTCAAAATTCAAATCAACCTTGTCAGTTTTGGGAGGATTTTTAGGAAGAAGTATGTTCATAGGAGGTCTTGGTTGTGAAGTTACAGGTCTAGTGGAGAGAGGTTGGTTCATTCGTTTGTTCCTAGTATACACTTGGAATTATTGTTTCTTTAACTTTTCTCTCGACTCTCGATCAAGATTATTTATCACCTCCATCCTAGCCTTCCTGTATGCTTTATTTATGCCTTCTTGATGTTCCTCAAGTGTGACATTAAGGCAACATTGAGAACCCTCAATGGTGTGATCAATAATATTCACCTTATCGTGTTCACCATTGTTCAAAGGACATTCATGCTCCCAATGTGAGTCTCTACACTGCAAGAACAAAGGGTTCTCATCTACCAAGTTTGCAGGGGCTAAATTATTAGGGACTTCTTGACCATTTTTCGGTCTGAAAAATTGAGTTCCTTTCTGGAATTTCCCTTTGTAAGGAGCCCTAGGAGCTTGTTGTTGATCTCTTTCCAAGTTGACAATCCTATTCATCATTAATTCTTTGGTTTTTACCATGCCATATACAGTCAACTGTAGTTTTTCCAACCTAGCACCAATATCTGAGGTAGGCTTGGCATTATGGACTATTTTAGGTTTAGCATCTATTTTGATTCTTGGGGCAGAGAAAGGTTCAACTCTGGATGATGATATATTTTATTCAATTCTTGTAGACACCTCTTGGGCCTCTTGAATTGTTTTAGGGGCTTAGTCTCTGAGGATAAATCCCATCTGTCCTGTAAAGGATTTAGTGTAAAGAAAGAGAAGGAAATTGTCTGAAGGATGATGGCTCACTAGGATCTTTGTCACTGAGCTTTCAAATTTATCATGAAGTTCCCTAACAGTTTCATTCTCTTGTTTTGTGATGTTATTTATCCTTATTAGCATCATTTTGGGGTCTTCCTTGACACTCCATCATTTGAGGAACACTTCCTCCAACTTATCCATGGTTTTAATACTAGCATTAGGGAGACTATTGTACCATCATCTAGCACCATCGTGGAAGGTAGTAGAGAACAATTTCATAGATAAATATTCAGCGTCATCACTGATAGGATGAAGTTGAAAGAAGGCCCGTAAGTTGCTCATATGATCCTCAATACTGACTACATCATTGCCAATGAATTTAGGTAACAATTTCTCATACTTAGGGGGCATTTTCGTAGGGTATCATGGTATGTTTGTCATGTCTAATGGTTTGAAAATATTGGATGACCATTGTTTCTAGATATTATCTTGGTTTGGATTAATAGTTTGAGTCTCTGCGTTAGACATTGTTTTTAAATGAAGATTTCCTCCGAACAATGATTTCACTATAGGAGAGTTTCGGGGAGGTTTTCTTCTAAAGGACTTGGGAGGATTGGTATACCTCCCTGAGCTTTGTGGAGTTTTCAAATAATTTTCTTGAAACTATCAAATGGATGAGGGTGTCACCCTCAATGGAGTCTCCAGGTAAGCTTTGTAAGATAAAGGATTTTGAAGGAAGAGGCTTACCGAAAAAGTGTCGTCTTGAGGAATATTGACTCAGTGTTCCCAGACAATGGCGCCAAAATGCTATCGCACAATTTGTACTTGCCCAAAATCCCAAGGCAAGTGGATATAGAATTGGCTTAAATAGGATTAACCTATCACTGTCACCTTAATAGGAAATCCCTTTCTATTTAGTAGTATGTCAAGACTAGCCCAGGGGAGACATCCCCAGTGACCTGGGGGTTTGAGAAGGCTAAGGCAAGTGACACAAGGAAATCCTTCCCCTCTCACAGACCACTAAAATCAAAGGGTTCTTTATGTATTATAGATATGAAGTAAAAAAATAATATTGTGTACTTGCCCAAAACAAGACAACACGACAAAAAGGGGCACTTTTCCAAGTACCAAAATGATGTTAGTGCTTCATAAGACAACGAACCTTCAAAAATTAATCTGGCTGATATGAATTTGCAGCAATGCTATAGTTTATAACATCAATTAATATTTTATAACAGCCACGAGAATTATGCCTTGAAAATGCTTGAAAATAACAAGAAGAAATAACTTTAACCTATCTAAATGATAAAATCTTGTCACAGGCAAGTTTAGAAATGTCTAGCTAGAAAAATAAGTCACTTTTGCAGAGAATTTTCTGCAGTCAAATGGTTGTAGCAATATTTTGCAACAACAGCAAATTCTAGTGGTCAAAAGTGCAAGAAAACACCATGCAAACTCAACACTTATCTAGTAGATTGATTGGCAATTGTCACTAGTGATTTCCGGATGATATAAGTGTGAGTTATATAGGTGAATGTGGAAATTTGGATTGAATTAGTACGGTTGTAGCAATTTTTTGCAACAACAGCAAGTTAGCTAAGGAGTTAGTCTAGTTTAGGGTTAGCAAATGTTAGTAAAAGCTTTAAGGATAAAGGTTCGAGTGTTTGTTTGATCAGTCAACACTTGTAAATAGTAGACTAGTGCCTTTCTAGGGTATTGGAGTCAATAATGGCAGCAGCAACTATTAGAGGAAAATTAGCAATGACAATGTTATGTCAAAGGGATGGAGAGGATGAGAAAGGTGTTGGTATCCCAAGGCCTCAAAAAATCCAACTCCTAGAGATAATTGCTAGAAAGTAACAAAGGTTAGGCCCTAGCGATTTCTCTTTTCCTTGAACAAATTGTAAYAAAATATGCAATGGGAAAGGAAGTAGGGTTACTAGAGTTCTACAATGGTAGGGMTCTATTATCTACTTYAATATGGGTKCCTTTCAAGAAATTTTAGCACGTGGAAAACTATAGAGAAAAAGATAGTAACATATGTYTTTYTMCTAGGGTTTCAAGCAAGCAATTTCATAATCTTRGACATGAAACAAGTAAATTAACCATAAGMATTCATTCACAATAAAGAAATGCAKATTTTCCACTTACTTCACCAAGAATAATCAAGCATAAACCCTAGTTGAAGATCCTCCACATTAAAATTTTCCAAAATACACCAAGAAATGCCTCCTCCAAGAAGTGTGCACCACTAGATTTCAGCCAATAACCCTTAAAGAGGGCTGAATTTCATACCACCACTTGTGTGATGAGTGAATGACGAAAAAATATGAGAGTTTTATCTCTTATTTATACAATTTTAATGACCTTTAATTACAATTAGGTCATGAAAAGGCCCGCATGGCCAAATTACATGAAAAATCCAGTTTTACACAAATTAAAATAATTAAACCCTAAAGTCATCTTAAGAGGTGATGTCATTCCCTTATGGGGTGACGTTGATCCTCCTAGGTGAAACGTTGGGCCTCATCTGCAAAATGTTGGGCCTTCCAGGCCCGTATATGATGCCACACGTGCCAATTAGCACACAACTGCCTCCAAAATTCCAATCCTAACGTTGGGTGATGTCTAGGGTCACAATGGTGATGTCATGGGCCTCCCAAGACCAACGTCCGGGTGGAAGAGAAAAATACCCCTGGGTCTATTTATTTCAAAGTGTCTATGGTGAAACATCCTTCCTTTTTCCCTGGTGCAATTCGTTGTCGTCTCTCTCCCCCTGGTTGGGGTCACAACATCCATCTATGGGCCTTCTTCCCCATGGTGGTTCAAGCTAATCATCTCCCCATATGTACCTGTCCACCGGGAATGGTCCTGCAGCAAAAACAAGTACTCCCTCCATGGGATCATAAGTCACAGGAATCATAGCAATGTCAATCACATCCAATAATCAAATCACTCAAACATCTACATCAAACCCCCCTTTACCCAGACAAATGCTCAAAGATGTTATGCAGTTTAACAAGTCAGGTTTGGAGAGGGTCTCAGGATGTCCTATTGGGATAATTATCCTTAAGTTTTGGGTGTTTCCCAGGTGAAGACCAATCTAGGTCATTTAAGTGTGTGAAATGGTGTGGGGGGGATTTTTGGGTAGATGGTGTAGTGATAACAGGGAAATGTAGGTCTTGCCTGTGGGTACCTACGTAGAGGGCAAGTTGCACCTTGTCATGGATGCCATTGTTTCCTAGCCCATTCATCCTTTTATTCTTTGTCTTATTGGTTTTTATTTTCAAGGGAAAAGTTGGGGGACACTGTCTTGGTGTGGTGACCAGTGGTGACAGCATTACCCACAAGCACTTCACGGAAATGAGAAGGTTGGCTCGTGATGAGACCCCCTTTCTCTTGGTTATGCCACCAAGAGACACTACCCTGGTTTGGTGACCAAATAGATGGTAGTGTCATACTACTACATGCCCATGTACCTAATAGGTCGGCTCATGATTAGACTTCCCAACCACCAACTAGGCCTTTTATTGCTTTCTCGGGAATACCTGGGTGAAGCATATCAAAGGTTTTATTTTGGATTTTAAGTCTTGCCAGCTACTTTTACCCTCTGGGCCTTTAGCCCCTTCTTCCCACAAGGAAAGGTACAACCCTTCCTAGTGTGGCAAACCCAATGCCCAAACCAAGGTAGGGGAAGATGAGAGGGATACTGTTGAAAAATGGTAAGTATGGAAGGAATGGACAATGACCTTTCATAGACCCACCCAGTGGAAACTCATCTTAAAGGGAACCAACTTACTAGGGAATTTTGTCACCTCTCCCCAGGTATGAACAAGTTAAAGAGCATAATTTCCAAGCAAACGTTATTAAATAAAGGAGATTTCAATGCAACATATTCAAATGCTTCTAAAATCAGAGTGACACATACCATGATACCCAGACTCATTACCTCATGGAGCAAGACCCAATGTTACTTCAGGACCAAGCTGGTGGGATGTATTTTGTTGTTGTTGATAGATGGGATGCACTGAAGAAAAGATGGGCCCTCCGGGGCCAATCTCAAGTTGTCTGGATCTCGGTACTCCATGTCTAGAACTTGTGGGCCTCGAGAGATAATATCCTTAGTTATCCTTGGATAGGGGATAACAGGACCCCACCACCATTTGAAAATTGTACCAAAGAGAAAAATACATTGTTAATAGAATTGGGAAATGACTAATGTGTTTACCTCTTGAGGCGCTATTAGACCCAACTAAAGTCATAAAAATGTATGAAGGGTGAAAATGCAATAGTAGAGGGGATCTATAGGCAATACCAACTTGAAACTGATGTGTTTTTCCTCATGAGCCTCTGTTAATCTCACATAAGTCAAAAAATGTGCCAACGATAAAATGAACCATTGGAGAGGTTGAAGCGGCTCATCAAATCAAGACACGATGCATTTTTCTCTCTAATATTCCTAGTGCAAATTTTTCCACCTTGTTCAAGCTTCAAAGCATGAATTCTATGCAAAGATCTTAGTTTGGCAATGTTTTAGCTTGGGCATGCTTATCCATGATTAACACTACTTGTTATTGTCATTCGTGACATCTCTCTATTGCATTCTTTATTTTATTTTTCTTTAATTGAGTGGCATAGGTAAGAGATATGACCAAAGATGACACAAAACAAACTCAATTACATATAATTTAACTGGTGAGAAGGCATTAGGCATACTTTATTGTTAATATTTTGTTTAAATTGACCATATTTTTAATTATGATGAGATTTTTAATAATGAAGGTGGAAGACCCAAGAACCAAGATAATTTTCCCAATATCAAGTTTGAATGAAAATCACACTCCTCACCCTTATTTACCCCAAATAAACTTGTTATATACCTCATATTTCCTAGAAGAATACTTTAATAGATGGTCAATAGGATTATTAAAAAATGGCATTAATTGACAAGAATTTATAAATGAGGTATTAAGAATGATTTCTCCTACCAAAGAAATCGAAATGTTCTGGGATGACATTATGCATCCACATAAGGAAATCAACCTCGTCTCTCTCTCATTCATTAGTCCTTTTTATGCAATGTTAATTCTTTCCCATTGATTATGCATGCATTTTCTCTTCATTAAATTGGTATTGTTAGTATTGTTGTTATTATTTTTTTAATGCATTATTGAATAGTTGAGATATGTTATCCTTGTCTCCTAAGCATAATGTTAACCTGGCATGATCTTATATCATTTTCTTACTGAGGCTTGTTTGTGCAGAGAGTTGAATTAGGAATACATGCAAGAGGGGTGAAGGAGAATGAATGTTGGACCAAATCCCAATGAAATTCATTCAAGCGTAAGAAGGAAAGAGGCATTACCAAAACCAAATCAACATGGAGAGATGCAAGAGACACTCATTAGACTCAAAAGATGAGCCATTTCTAAGAATTATCTGCATACCTAAATAAGGATGGATTAAAGATGATAATAGGTCATCATACTAGCCAATCAACAAATACAAATACAACACAAGTTCTATCCAACCGCAAACCAAAGCAAATTCTAAAATCAAAACATCGGAATTTTGAAAGAAAAAGCAAGGAAGTAGGAATCCAAGTGATGAGAATGCATCTAACTTGAGTAAATGTTATTGTGAAATTCTCACATGTGTAAGAAAAAACTATTTCCTAATTTCATGAAGCAAATATTCTCACATCAAGTTTAACAGTCAAAGTGAGGATAAGACACGAACTAGGAACTCAAGAGTCATATAGGGTAGCTCAAGAGTCACGTAGGGTAGTTGAAGAGTCAAAAAGGTTGAAGGCCAATAGCCACAAACCAAAACTATAAAGAGAGACATTTCATTCAAGCAAATGGTTCTCTTTTTTGCATTGCAAGCTATCTTCGTATGCTAATAAAGTTATTGTAGTTAGCTAGTGTTTGTGTACTATCACAAAGTTTTGTTTGGTCTTGAGACTCTTTTCTCCTTTCTTATTTATATTGGTGCTTTTGGGTGTGAGCATGCTAACCTATGGGACTCTTATTTTTTATGGTTTTTACTCTCACTTATCTTATGCTTGCTAACACCTTATATGAAACAAGGAGCTTCTCAATGACTTGTGATTTTTCTCATTTGTTTGGGATCTATAATTATGCATGTGTTTAGTTGGTGGACTATTCTGCCTATTTCTATATGTCTAATCATTTCCATCTCATCTTGATTATTAATTGGTTTTGTAACAAGGAAGAGTTCTTAGAAATTATATCATTTCACTTTAGGAGGGAGTTGTTAGGGTTTTATTCATGTTCATTTTGAATAGCATGGAACTATTCTCCTTGTTAGTGGTTGCATTGGTTTATCTTTCTCTTTTCTTCTTTAGATAGGATTTAGTTAGCTACATTTTTCATATTTCATGTACCTACATTTGATTCTTTGTATTCACCTCATCTTCATTCATATTTCCACATTTACATTCATTATTTTATATCAAATTATATAAAGAGCATAATAAACACCTTACTTTGATTATGGTAGTCGGGCCATAACCAGAGGACTTACCATTTCAAAGGAGAGAATTATAATCGCTCTCTTTCACTAGGTAATTAAATGTGGTTGATAGGGGTCATTTGTCCACAACAACATTTTGGCACTAGAAGGAGAGATGACAACAAGCCAACCTGCATGGATCCATTCTTTTCATGTATGCACTAGCAACTCATGGCCCTACTCCAAATTCCTACATAAGAGAACAACATTGTTATGATACCTACAAGGGCCTTTTAATGACCTTCCAACAAAGATAATTGCTTTCTTGATGAAGTTCAATGGTGAGTGTGATGTAATTACATTGGAACATATTCAAATTTATGAAAGTAGACTTCACTTGTTAAGCATTATTGAAGAAGATGTTGCACATAGGTTATTTCCCTTCACCTTGAAAGGAAAATTCCAGTATTGATATTACTACTTAGATGTCTAATAGATTCATGGTTGGAATCATTTCAAGTAAGTTTTTTAGGATTCTTATTCCAATTATAAAATCGTGAAATTGTATCAAAAATTGGGAAATATTTGTGAAGAATGTGATGAGCCTATTTGATACTTAAATATGATGTTTTGGTAGACATATAATCAACTTCAACAAAAACATATTCCTTCACTCAAGGTAACAAGTGAGTGGTATTTAAATTCTATCTCTATTAAAATAGTCATCTTAAAAAGATTTAATGTTAGCCCATGAAAAAGCTGAAGAGAAAAGTACTTAATGTATCTTGTGTTTTTCCCTCTACCCATTAATTTTAATAACAATATTCAATGCAAAACTAATTCATTAAAGCTTGGGATGGATAATATAGAAGATTTGATAAGGATATTATTACAACATTTATATTATTACAACCTTTTTGAGATGAAATAAATAACAAGGGAAGCATCAGTTTGTGTAATGGTTTTGTTCAAAAGTCCTATGGACACGTAGCACAAGCCAACCCCCCTACAAGGCCTCAAAAGAAGGTTATTGTGAAGCATTTAAAATTTCCCTCTCCAAAGAATGCATATGCTAAAGTAACTATGAATATTATATTATATATTCCCGTAATTGAAAATATAGATCATAATGAGTATGATACAATAGATAAATGTAGGTATGGTTTGATTCCATCATTGAAATTAGAAGATTAGGAATGTGGCATGAAATTCTAAGATGTGTTTCATTTGTATGAAAGGAAATGTTTGATATATTTTACGAGGTTTTCCTTTTCATATTTTGACATTCCATAGAACTTCGAAATTACTCACACTGTGAAATAACTCTTTTGAATCTAACCATGACCAAGAAGAAGAAAAGGTTATAAATGCCTCTTTCTCATTAAGAATACTTCTTTCAATAAAGGCTCGATATGACATTGTTGAAACTCCATTCGATGGTCTAAATTTTAGAGTAACTCAATCCATGTTTTTCAATGTGGGTTGTATTGTAAGAGGAAAACAACCAGAGATTTGGGAAAGTGTGATCCATAATTTGGAATAATTTTCCACTGAAAAGAAAGGTAAGCTTGACTTATACAAAGTGGTAGTCATGGTAATAAATGATTTATAACAATTGAAAGAACATAACGACCAAGTAACCAAATTATTTTTAAATTCCATTCAAGATTTTGAAGGTTATGATAGTGGCATCTATGACATCATTGTATGTTGAATGGAATCCTTCTTTTCTCTAATGAATTCAACCTCATACTTTTTTCCTTGAATAAAAAATAAAATGATTAAATCTTCCCAATCAAAATGATTAAATCTTCCCAATCTTGTATTTCATAGTATATTGATATCACTTACCCATGCATTATTGAAATATTCTTGAAGGTACATCTCCTTGGATGGTTACATTAGCACTATGATTTCACTTGATCTTTTGGCATGCATAATTAGATAGGGTAGGAAGTAAATCAATAGATAATAGTAGACTATGTATACCATAGGTCACAAGTTCAAATCTAGAGAGGGGTAGGGTATGTATACCTTTGTAAACTTTACCAGTCAAATCCCTGGGAAAGGGGGTCCCTTGTCCCACAAACAAGGGGGTCTCATACACCAATGTGGTGTCTGGCTTGGCCATGACCTTAAAAATAGATTATTATTATTGTTGTTGTTGTTATTAAATCAATAGATAATAGTAGGATTTAAATTTCACCTTCATACACAATAGTTTTTTATTACTTTACTTCTTTTAGCCATTTACTTGCAAGTTTTATCTTGAAGAGTGATTTGTTTATGTGTTTATTTTCAACTTTCAATTTGTGTTGCTTTACGAATTTCTTGTTTCTTTATTTGCTTTCATAAAATCCATCATCTTTTCATCGAAAAATATCTAAGATATATTGTTATTTAATTTGATCTTAAGGAAAGATTAACTTGATTCTTAGATTGAATATGTCAAAGGACAATCACAATTAGTGGATGGAACTAATTTTTTTCAAATAACTAATTGCTTAAATATTCCTACATTTCAACTTGATTAACATGACAACTTACTAGCCCCCGGGGGGCAGCTCAATTGGAAAGTGTCGTGAAAATGAAGTTCCATGAGGTTTCGAGTTCAACTCCCCCCGACTTACAATGTGTGTCGCGTAAGGGGCCTCGTGGGCACACCTGGAGGTTATAGTGGTAGCAGTTGGATAACACGGCCACGTGTAATGCAAGCATGTGCCCAACTAGTTGTTGATTCCTCCAGACATAAAAAAAAAAAACATGACAACTTACTAACGAAATCCATTAACACGTACTAAATAAGTAGATCATATGAAAGGTGAAAGTCAAAAGTCTAGGGATGAAAATATAAAGGGGATATTTTTAATATGTAGGTGTGGCTAATATTTAATAATTCCAAATGGAAGGAAATCAACCCCATATAGCCTATAAGTAGTTCCTTCGCTCCCCCCACTCATGAATTGCTAAGCAATATATTACAAAGAGAGCACAAGGAAAGGAAGTTACACTATTTCTAGGTGATGCTAACAATCTCCATTGGGGCTATAGATGCCTAGCTAATAGTGGATCAAGGTTTTTGATGGTGTGGTGCACCCATTATTTTTTTTATTAGAATATGAACATAGATTACATTGCAAAATAGAACCCTTGAATTGAATACAATGTCTCTATTTGTTGTTTTTTTCCATGCCCCACCTTCTTGTCTCTTCAACTACTCTTAATGACTCTTCAGCTACCCTAGAAAACTCTTAAGTTCCAAGTTCCCATCTTATTACAAAGTTCGTATTATTCTCACTTTGACTATTCAACTTGAGCTGAGAATACTTGCTTCATGAATTAGGAAATTTCATTTTTCTCACACAAGTGAGAATTTCACAATTACACTAACTTAAGACAAAGGCCTTCTCATTACTTGGATTCCCACTTCCTTGGTCTTTCTTATATACTTCTAACACTTATATTATTGAGTTTTGGTTTGTATCCAGTTGCTATGTTTTCTTTGTGTTTGTTGTTCGATTAGGAAAATGACTTATCTTCCTCTCTAATCCATCCCTCTTTATGTATAAGGATTGTTTATAAAAGCATCTACATTTGAGTCTGGTGAGCGTCTCTTTCACCTCTCCATGTTGATTTGTTTTTGGTAATTCCTCTTTTCTCCTTGTGCATGAGTGAATTGCATTATGCTTCGATCATGTGTTCATTCTCCTTTATCCCTCTTACATTCCTTCCTTCTTCGATCGTCTCTCTGCACAACAAGCCCTAATGTAAAATGACATAAGATCATGTCGCATTAACACGATTCTTGGACAAGGATAATGTATCATCTAGGCTATCTAATAATCCATTAAACATATCATAACAAAAATATTAGAAATAATAATTTAATAAAGGATTGATGAATGAGAGCGAGGTGAGATTGATTTCCCTTCTGTGGATGTGGAATGTCATCCTACCATATTTTGATCGCTTGTGGTGGGATAAATAATACTTAGTCCATCATTTACAAATTCTCATCAATTAACATCATTTTTTAATTAATCTCATCAAACAACTAATAATTGATGTACCCAGGAAATATGAGGTACATACCTAGTTAATATATAGTTAAACAAGGGTGAGGAGTGTGATTTTGAACTCGAACTTGATATTTGGAAAAAACACAAAGGTGTTGGGGTCTTCTACCTGCATTATTTAAAATCGCGTCAATTTCAATTAAATCCTAGTAGTTAAGTATGCCTTGCAACCAGTCAATTTATAGGAAATGGGCATGAGAAATCTGATGATACGCTCATATTTTGACCAGTTATAATCGATTGTCTTACAACAAATCTAGTAAACTCTCTTACATATGCCACTTAGTAAATGATCAGTAAAATAAAAAAGCAATTGAGATATGTCACTAACAACAAGAATAAGTAATGTTAAGCATGTTAAGATCAAACACTACCAAGTTAATATTTATCGACGTGACTCTTTCTTTGAAGCCACCCTACGGGGGAAACACTACACTAGGCATGCCAGAGAGAAAAACACATTATGTCTTGATGCAACGGGTAAGTGTAATCTCTCCAGTGATGTGCTTAAGCTAATGGGGCATTGTTTTTACTTACATGGGGATCTAGAGGAGGCTCAAAATGAAAAACACACAGGTTNATTTTCCACTTACTTCACCAAGAATAATCAAGCATAAACCCTAGTTGAAGATCCTCCACATTAAAATTTTCCAAAATACACCAAGAAATGCCTCCTCCAAGAAGTGTGCACCACTAGATTTCAGCCAATAACCCTTAAAGAGGGCTGAATTTCATACCACCACTTGTGTGATGAGTGAATGACGAAAAAATATGAGAGTTTTATCTCTTATTTATACAATTTTAATGACCTTTAATTACAATTAGGTCATGAAAAGGCCCGCATGGCCAAATTACATGAAAAATCCAGTTTTACACAAATTAAAATAATTAAACCCTAAAGTCATCTTAAGAGGTGATGTCATTCCCTTATGGGGTGACGTTGATCCTCCTAGGTGAAACGTTGGGCCTCATCTGCAAAATGTTGGGCCTTCCAGGCCCGTATATGATGCCACACGTGCCAATTAGCACACAACTGCCTCCAAAATTCCAATCCTAACGTTGGGTGATGTCTAGGGTCACAATGGTGATGTCATGGGCCTCCCAAGACCAACGTCCGGGTGGAAGAGAAAAATACCCCTGGGTCTATTTATTTCAAAGTGTCTATGGTGAAACATCCTTCCTTTTTCCCTGGTGCAATTCGTTGTCGTCTCTCTCCCCCTGGTTGGGGTCACAACATCCATCTATGGGCCTTCTTCCCCATGGTGGTTCAAGCTAATCATCTCCCCATATGTACCTGTCCACCGGGAATGGTCCTGCAGCAAAAACAAGTACTCCCTCCATGGGATCATAAGTCACAGGAATCATAGCAATGTCAATCACATCCAATAATCAAATCACTCAAACATCTACATCAAACCCCCCTTTACCCAGACAAATGCTCAAAGATGTTATGCAGTTTAACAAGTCAGGTTTGGAGAGGGTCTCAGGATGTCCTATTGGGATAATTATCCTTAAGTTTTGGGTGTTTCCCAGGTGAAGACCAATCTAGGTCATTTAAGTGTGTGAAATGGTGTGGGGGGGATTTTTGGGTAGATGGTGTAGTGATAACAGGGAAATGTAGGTCTTGCCTGTGGGTACCTACGTAGAGGGCAAGTTGCACCTTGTCATGGATGCCATTGTTTCCTAGCCCATTCATCCTTTTATTCTTTGTCTTATTGGTTTTTATTTTCAAGGGAAAAGTTGGGGGACACTGTCTTGGTGTGGTGACCAGTGGTGACAGCATTACCCACAAGCACTTCACGGAAATGAGAAGGTTGGCTCGTGATGAGACCCCCTTTCTCTTGGTTATGCCACCAAGAGACACTACCCTGGTTTGGTGACCAAATAGATGGTAGTGTCATACTACTACATGCCCATGTACCTAATAGGTCGGCTCATGATTAGACTTCCCAACCACCAACTAGGCCTTTTATTGCTTTCTCGGGAATACCTGGGTGAAGCATATCAAAGGTTTTATTTTGGATTTTAAGTCTTGCCAGCTACTTTTACCCTCTGGGCCTTTAGCCCCTTCTTCCCACAAGGAAAGGTACAACCCTTCCTAGTGTGGCAAACCCAATGCCCAAACCAAGGTAGGGGAAGATGAGAGGGATACTGTTGAAAAATGGTAAGTATGGAAGGAATGGACAATGACCTTTCATAGACCCACCCAGTGGAAACTCATCTTAAAGGGAACCAACTTACTAGGGAATTTTGTCACCTCTCCCCAGGTATGAACAAGTTAAAGAGCATAATTTCCAAGCAAACGTTATTAAATAAAGGAGATTTCAATGCAACATATTCAAATGCTTCTAAAATCAGAGTGACACATACCATGATACCCAGACTCATTACCTCATGGAGCAAGACCCAATGTTACTTCAGGACCAAGCTGGTGGGATGTATTTTGTTGTTGTTGATAGATGGGATGCACTGAAGAAAAGATGGGCCCTCCGGGGCCAATCTCAAGTTGTCTGGATCTCGGTACTCCATGTCTAGAACTTGTGGGCCTCGAGAGATAATATCCTTAGTTATCCTTGGATAGGGGATAACAGGACCCCACCACCATTTGAAAATTGTACCAAAGAGAAAAATACATTGTTAATAGAATTGGGAAATGACTAATGTGTTTACCTCTTGAGGCGCTATTAGACCCAACTAAAGTCATAAAAATGTATGAAGGGTGAAAATGCAATAGTAGAGGGGATCTATAGGCAATACCAACTTGAAACTGATGTGTTTTTCCTCATGAGCCTCTGTTAATCTCACATAAGTCAAAAAATGTGCCAACGATAAAATGAACCATTGGAGAGGTTGAAGCGGCTCATCAAATCAAGACACGATGCATTTTTCTCTCTAATATTCCTAGTGCAAATTTTTCCACCTTGTTCAAGCTTCAAAGCATGAATTCTATGCAAAGATCTTAGTTTGGCAATGTTTTAGCTTGGGCATGCTTATCCATGATTAACACTACTTGTTATTGTCATTCGTGACATCTCTCTATTGCATTCTTTATTTTATTTTTCTTTAATTGAGTGGCATAGGTAAGAGATATGACCAAAGATGACACAAAACAAACTCAATTACATATAATTTAACTGGTGAGAAGGCATTAGGCATACTTTATTGTTAATATTTTGTTTAAATTGACCATATTTTTAATTATGATGAGATTTTTAATAATGAAGGTGGAAGACCCAAGAACCAAGATAATTTTCCCAATATCAAGTTTGAATGAAAATCACACTCCTCACCCTTATTTACCCCAAATAAACTTGTTATATACCTCATATTTCCTAGAAGAATACTTTAATAGATGGTCAATAGGATTATTAAAAAATGGCATTAATTGACAAGAATTTATAAATGAGGTATTAAGAATGATTTCTCCTACCAAAGAAATCGAAATGTTCTGGGATGACATTATGCATCCACATAAGGAAATCAACCTCGTCTCTCTCTCATTCATTAGTCCTTTTTATGCAATGTTAATTCTTTCCCATTGATTATGCATGCATTTTCTCTTCATTAAATTGGTATTGTTAGTATTGTTGTTATTATTTTTTTAATGCATTATTGAATAGTTGAGATATGTTATCCTTGTCTCCTAAGCATAATGTTAACCTGGCATGATCTTATATCATTTTCTTACTGAGGCTTGTTTGTGC
This sequence comes from Picea glauca, assembly GCA_000966675.3. Lineage (NCBI taxonomy): Eukaryota > Viridiplantae > Streptophyta > Pinopsida > Pinales > Pinaceae > Picea > Picea glauca. Next base: position 151,433 of record JZKD02S2352320.1, on the reverse strand, counting down.
AGAGAGTTGAATTAGGAATACATGCAAGAGGGGTGAAGGAGAATGAATGTTGGACCAAATCCCAATGAAATTCATTCAAGCGTAAGAAGGAAAGAGGCATTACCAAAACCAAATCAACATGGAGAGATGCAAGAGACACTCATTAGACTCAAAAGATGAGCCATTTCTAAGAATTATCTGCATACCTAAATAAGGATGGATTAAAGATGATAATAGGTCATCATACTAGCCAATCAACAAATACAAATACAACACAAGTTCTATCCAACCGCAAACCAAAGCAAATTCTAAAATCAAAACATCGGAATTTTGAAAGAAAAAGCAAGGAAGTAGGAATCCAAGTGATGAGAATGCATCTAACTTGAGTAAATGTTATTGTGAAATTCTCACATGTGTAAGAAAAAACTATTTCCTAATTTCATGAAGCAAATATTCTCACATCAAGTTTAACAGTCAAAGTGAGGATAAGACACGAACTAGGAACTCAAGAGTCATATAGGGTAGCTCAAGAGTCACGTAGGGTAGTTGAAGAGTCAAAAAGGTTGAAGGCCAATAGCCACAAACCAAAACTATAAAGAGAGACATTTCATTCAAGCAAATGGTTCTCTTTTTTGCATTGCAAGCTATCTTCGTATGCTAATAAAGTTATTGTAGTTAGCTAGTGTTTGTGTACTATCACAAAGTTTTGTTTGGTCTTGAGACTCTTTTCTCCTTTCTTATTTATATTGGTGCTTTTGGGTGTGAGCATGCTAACCTATGGGACTCTTATTTTTTATGGTTTTTACTCTCACTTATCTTATGCTTGCTAACACCTTATATGAAACAAGGAGCTTCTCAATGACTTGTGATTTTTCTCATTTGTTTGGGATCTATAATTATGCATGTGTTTAGTTGGTGGACTATTCTGCCTATTTCTATATGTCTAATCATTTCCATCTCATCTTGATTATTAATTGGTTT